>VJOZ01003006.1:0-12022 GCA_009801055.1 Stichopus horrens | reverse complement strand
GCACTGAACAAGTGGAAAGTGCTGGTACTGTATTTCATCAGTAAATACCATTATTGATGTGACAAAAATACTCAGGGTGATTTTTTGGTACTGACCAACACTACTGAGTTAACAGATTTGCCTGGTTTGTTAACTTTAAATACTTTTGCTGCTGTGTACAAGGATCCATCTACAGTATGTACTGTAATAACATGTGCTAAGTATCTTTCCATGCTGCTTTGAGTTATGGTTGTACTGTACATGTGATGATGTTATAGTTCACTAACTGTTGGAAAACTCTACAACAGTTCATTTTTAGAACCTTCCTATATCTAATCTATTTTGCTTAGTATGTGTTTTGCACGACTTGTTAACTATAACTTTTTAATATGACTATTAGTGAGATAAATATTTATGTGCAAAATTTCCATTTTCATTATCTTTCCCGTATAAATTTCTCCTAGGTTGGTACACAGGGTGCTAACAAAGGTGAGCCAAACAGTTAAAAGTTTCTAAAATGATATCTGATCTAAAATGATTTTTTTTGTGCATCTTATGTTTGGTGTTTCCAGTGTACCTTGATTTATGAGGAATTTTGTGATTTATTTATGTGAAATTGTTTGTTTTGTGAGAGAATCAGCCCACTTGGGAATCTTGGGAGGCCCAGCTTTAGATGCCAAGCTTATCTAGGAAACTATTAGAACTTACAGTAATTCTAATGGTGGTAAGGTGGTACCTGATGTTAGGATGACATGTAAGTTAATGTATTTTTGTGCTTAGCTTTTCAGGAAGCCTGCCAGCAAAATTGATTTCTATAATAACTGAAAACTTGTAAAGACTTAGCCTGAGAACAGAATGTCCTCAGCTGTATGTTTTTGTGGCTGTATTTTGAGTAAACAGGTTAATTTTGTGGAGAAAAACTAACTTTGGAAGCAAAATTAGTTAACCTGTGTCATGTGGTTGAAGCAAAATATTGCAAAATCCCATTCTCAAAAGTTTAATACTCCTTTGCTTGTGTGTGTCTTATTTGAAGTAGAATACCCATGTGTGTAATGTAAGTATTCTTTAATTGAAATCAGTGCTCTGTTGTGATTACCATCAAGACGTAGTGCATGGTTGTCAAAGGATCACATTTTACTCTTAAAATGAAGTGCCACATTCTTTAATCATCTTATTTTAAGAGCACAACAAGTCAGGTCAATGCCCACAACTGATTGACTTTGTTCTTGGAGCAAAGTGCAGGAGCCCTTGTAAATCTGACAGTGATTGTAAAAATACTGAAAAATGTTGTCTCAGTGACTGTGGAGCTACCGAATGCATGGAGCCACTTAAAGGTGAGTTTATCAATATTTATTGAATTCTCCTACTTTACCTTTTGACATATGTATGATGTAACACGTAGGGCAGTGAAGGGCCTATATTTTTTGCAATTCATTGTAGGTAAAGCACCATAGAATCACATTGTGACAACCTTTAAATGGTTTTATCTAAACAAGGTCAGTAGTGTGACCTTTCCTCATAGTGTGTGGGGGTGTACTTATTTCAGAACATGTTGTAATGGTTTTGGGAGAAATCAGTGGTCATTTAATAGTCACTGAATGTGACTGTGAATAAATATTTTGAACAGTAGGCCTATTTCAAGAAGGGGACTTTAACCTTTTTACAGTATCTTGTTACAACAAGTATGTGCATGCTACTGTGATCATCATTGAAATTACATTGTATCTGGCTTTTCAAGTGCTTTCAAGTGTTCTGAGTGCAAATGTGGATGTTACTTGTCTTTTTTAGCTCATACCAGCATGGTGTGAGCTTTTGTGATGGCACAGCGTCACTCTATCTACAGTGTCTGTCTGTCTGTCTGTCTGTCTATCTATTTATTTATCCATCCATCGATCTATCCATCGATCGATGGATAGATCGATGGATAGGTCGATGGATAGATCGATGGATAGATAGATAGATCGATGGATAGATCGATAGATAGATGGAAAGATAGATCGATAGTTCAGTTAGGTTCCAAGACATGGTGGTGAATATTTTTGGTAAGATTGGATGCAAGTGATAATACTGAAACTTGAAACTTTTGCTGTGAGTGAAATAGTCACCTTGAAAATGTAAAATATGCCAAATTTCCCTAAGTTAAATTTTCACAGTGCAGTGTTCTGTATTACCTACTGTGTATGTTTATACACATGTGTAGTATGCTGCACAGTATTTCAAAGGCTTGTACACATGAACAGTATGCAGAATGTAAAACCTGCTGTAAGTGGAGAAAAGTGGAAACACAGCTCATTATCTTGTAAAAATTTGTAGGATTTATGCTGGATTGGTAATTTTCGTTAAAAACCCTACCTACAGTTGCCTTGAACTTGACATTAACATGGCAAAACACTTTTGAGCTAGAATAATCTTTCATTAAAAAAAACAAAAAAAAATTTGAATACTTAAAAGCAACTTTGCATTTTGCCAGCATGGCATATATTCAGCAGATGTGCATTAATTACAGCCTAATGGCAACTTACTCTTCAGTTGCTAAGTGTTGTGCAACTTTCCTTTAGTTGTCACAAAGTGTTAAAAGTGCTTACAAAATGTAGCATGGTGAGAAAAGAGGTTAAAAATGTAAAATGCTGTTTAAAATATTATTCATAACAATTTAGGATGTACGTACTAGATATGTTAATGATTACTGAAATACCTCCTTGCATAATTTGTATGTCGCCTCATTTTACAGTTCCAAAAGTGAAATGTGGATTTCCATGACATAAATTATTTAGTCTGAAAATGTGTTTTCTCTCCCTTCACCAGTCTCTGTTAGATGTTTGACATGTTTTTATCCTCATTACAGTACTGCAGTTGTCTTTAATTTGTTGTTCACATGTGTTAGCTTGACTGTTAGCATTCTTGGATACTAGTTATGAAACATGTCTTCTTCCATCCCTTGAAATTGGTTATTATATAAAACCCTGTGCATGGCCAGTTAACTGCAGTATGCTCTGGCA
Source organism: Stichopus horrens (assembly GCA_009801055.1). Classification (NCBI taxonomy): domain Eukaryota; kingdom Metazoa; phylum Echinodermata; class Holothuroidea; order Aspidochirotida; family Stichopodidae; genus Stichopus; species Stichopus horrens. The sequence continues at coordinate 9,044 of VJOZ01003006.1, read as the reverse complement.
TTTCTGTATCAATGTTGATTTGTGAACTCTGATACAGTTATGACCTTAAGGTTCATTTTGTGCAACTGTGTTGTTTTGTTTGAAAGCTTGCATCACCTCTTTTAGTAACACTGCTAGCTGCATCACAGTCTACAATGACATATTTGATATACTGTACATGTACAGTAGTTTCTTAGTCACACCATTTGCTAAGTCAACAGTTACATAATGCCTGTCATAAGGTCTGTTGATGTTATCAAAATTATCGTTACATCTGGCATTGCACTTGATATCCATAATATTTATCTTGATCTTTGCTCATACTGATATATCGTTTGTACATCCAAAAACAGTAATCTGTACTATATGCTTGCTGATGTTCTGTGTGTAGTATAACAAAAGTTCCAAAATATCCTAGGCTAACACCACCAGTTTGTATTAAAATTTATTGAACAGTTACTGGGAAGTTGTCATTTGTAGCAACCAAAAGTGAAGCCACCTCATTTGTTCATTTTCGTTTACTGAAAGACCTACAGTACAGCTTACAACTCCCATTGTGTTTACATTCTACTCATTTAAACTTTCCTAAGCTGTGTGTTCACACTTCCCTCTACAGTATGTTCTTGTCTTCATGATTCTTCTACTCAGTGTCTACACACCATTGACACAGGCATAGAAAGACTACCGTCACACATGGTTTACCCTCAGTAGGGACTACAGTATTTGACCATAAAGACAGTGAAACATCCTTGACCATAGCAATTTATCAGTCGTTTTGTGTTATTTTCGTTGGTCTCAAAGTTTTCCTTGTAGCAATAAGGTGAAGAGGAAAAAAGAAGGCCTTGTTCACTTCACAGGATATTACAGTAATTGTACTACTGTACAAACTGCACTAATCCTACACAAGCCTTTCTTCTAGTGTGAGCTATTGTAATGGTGCAGCGGCTATCTATCTGTTCACAATCGCTGAAAAGGTTCTCCTCCATCATGCTTGCATACATTTGATGAAATTTGGACACAATGTTCAGGGTGGTGGACCACTTGGAGTGTTCAAAAATTTGTGCCCCGAAGTCCCATGTGGGCCCTGTGACCCATTTTAGTAAATTCTGCAAAACGCTTCTTCTCCTACAGATTCTCTTGTACAATGTTGATGCTTTTTCACAGTAGTACTCTATTAGTGGTACAGTACCTTCAGGGTGTATTACGCTGTATCCTACAATCATACCATGTACTGTACTCCACTAATCACATTGTCCTTCTACATTCACACCATGTACTTCCATCAGCTAACCATGTGCTTTCATAATCACATCATATGCTTTTACAATAACACCATGTCATTCCACAATTACAGCAAGTAGTTTTACAATTACACTGTATACTACAATCATACAATGTACTGTACTTCAACAATCACACCATATACTGTATATTCCAAAATCATGACATGTACTTTTGCAGTCAGATTTTGTGCTTCTGCAATTAAACCATGTAGTACAGTACTTCTTTCTGCTGAACTTACTCCAGCAGTTATTCAGTTTTGTTTTGTAGAAATACAGTGCGAGTATGTTTGGTCTGTCTTTTCTATCTTTGAATGTGGAAAATGGAAAAGCTTTCTGGAAAGTTAGTTACATAACTGAGTATGTGACTGTAGGCAGGCAAACTATCATAGAAACCTTCCACAATGTTTGTTTATTGCAGTGCATGTTTATTGTCTCAACTCCTGTTGATGTCACCTAAAGTAACATCAGTATATCCCTCCTTGTTTGTTTACACAGAGATGCAAGATAGGGATCGGTGTGATATCTTTTGTACAAGAGAATATAGACCTGTTTGTGGGACTGATGGTATTACATATGGTACTTGGTGCACACTGAACTTTACCAGATGCATGCGGAATCAGCCGTGGATAAGAAAGGATTACGAAGGAGAATGCAAAGTGACTGGTTTGTTTCCTCTTCATCATTTGTTGCTCTCTGCTTCATAGATTTATGGTGTCCATTGCAACCTTTGCGTGTGGTTTTGATTCAAAATAGCACGAGTTTGTTAAGTTGAAACTTTTTAGTGAGCACTGTAGTTTATTCCTGCCTTCTTATGAGCAGTACACATTGATTACACTCAATGAGGTACACAGTATTAAGATAATAAAGGCCCGGAGCTGCATCCTGTTTCGCATGTGAATACTATTTTGGGTTCCCTGCATCAGCAGAGGAACCTGTTCAGTCAGGTTGGGGTGTGTGTGTCTTTTACACTTGCTTGGGTATGCTCTAAGTCAACAGGGAAGTCAGATAAAAGCCAAACTTCCAGTATGTAAGTTTGTCATATTGAAGTGTGCTCTATTGTTTTTTAGTGCCCATATTATACATATTAATGAGGGTATTTGGTCAAAGGTGAAAATGTTTCGGGTGCCATGGCTATGCAATAGTTTGTTGGAATGCATCCAGAGTGACCTGAATGAGGCAGGTATGTGTGTCCATGTGGATTAACTTCAATAATGTGCTTAGATCATAACAGGACGGGGCTCTCAAACCAATATTGTTTACAAAAAAAGCCCAAATTCAGCTGTAGACAGCCCTTATATGGGCTTCCATACAAAGTTTTGACCAACTTTATGCAATTTTGGTCTTTCCAGAGAAAAGCCTCCATTTCCATTCCTCCTTCTAACACTGAGAATGAATGGAATGTGGAGACCGATTTTAAACCTACAGTCACACCTCAGGCATTTACCGGTGGAACTCGGGTTATGCTCGAAGTTACACTGCACAACGGCATCATTGTCTTCGCTTACCTTGACAACTGGTTAGTCTTAGGGAGTCGACCACCAATACACAGGTTCTTTCTCTGCTGTGTCACATCTGCTGGATCATGAACTAGCAAAACTCTTCCCTACGCCATCTCAGTCCATCTATCATGTAGCTCGGTTCCCACCTGGACTTGGTTTTGGGAATGATATACTCCAGGGACAAGCACATATCCAATCTCATTGGGTATGTGCATCATATCCTCAGCTGCCCCCAGTCGCCAGCACTTCTACAAAAGCAGCTTCTTGACAGGATGCTTTTCTCAACCTCGGCCTGTGTCAACTTCATATGCAGCCTCTCCAGCAACACTTCATCGCAAACATGGCGGCACTGTTAGTGGCACCCCTGATTATGGCGGATCTGTGTCCCTTCCTCGAATGGTGGATGAATAGGGACGTGCTAGGGGTGGGCAGGCCCCTGTGTATCACTGCCCCAGAAGCAACCATTGCAACAGGCATAAATAGGCTAGGGCAGGATGTGGGACAACTGCATAGTGTCATGCAGCTGATCCCCTTCCGAGACGTCTCCCCATATCAATGGCCTTGAAGTGGAAGCTGTATAGCGGGCAATCAAGCATTGGGCTTCTGGTCTAACTGATCATATTGTAACAAAATTTAGCCTGCAAAAGCAACACAAGCCAAAAAAAGAGAGGAAAAACAGGAACTTGCCAGAAGCTGAATTTTCATTTCTCTTGCTTATATAACAGAATAGAAAAACAAATTAAGACTCTCACAAAGTCATGCAAAAATCCCCCAAACAAATAGAACTGTTAACTTACTGAAATCAGAACTTGTCCACAAAATAACTCCTCTCACCTTGGCAGCAGGGACGACTCTACTAGACAAGCCCAAAACTAAAACCCTTACAACAGTCAAGAAGATATAAATTTCCAAAACCCTCCTCCAGAGAAACAGTGCTACCAACGATGATGAGATAGAATGTATGACAAAAGGGGCCTTTAGATGAATGATGGAAGTGAACAAATGAATGAAACGGCTAAGATGGACGAGATGACAAGGTGGAATATATGAATCTGCTACATTATCATAACTGTCCTCGCAGATACCATGACTAAGGTCGTGAACATCAACTCTCAGGAGGACACTAAGCAGGTCTGACAGACTTGGGACCTCCTCCTTCTCTTCCAGCTCATGTAGATCACACTCCTGGCGTTGCGTCTCATGTGGAAGTAAGACATAGTGGCGGACAATCTGTCTTGAGGAACTTGCAACACCAGGGAATGGATACTCTCATGTCATTGGCAGATTTTGTGTTCCATCTACTCGGAAGACATGTTTGCACTTTGCACCACGTATTTCCATCTTCGTCACACTCTACCCTGATTCTATGGCTTGGAAGACGAAAGTATTCTCCTTTCTGTGCATGGGCCTTTCGATGTACACCTTCCCACTGTTCCGCCTACTTCACACAGTCCTATAAAGGCTCCAGGATACCCAGGCAGACCTGATCACACCATGCTGGCAGAACTAGCAGTAGTTCCCCCAGATTGATCAGTACTGTGGCCGGGACTCCTCACTCAGTAGGATGGCTGACTCTGGCACCTGGTCCTAGACTGTCTCCACCTGACTGCTTGGCCTCTGTCAGGGCAACTTTGCAAGCAACAGGCTCCTCGGTAGTGGTTATATGAGGTGTTTATCTCGCTAGATAATTCCCAAACCAAGGAGTTTTTGGGATTCTGAGAGTTTTCATACTTGCTGTGTCAATGCCCAATTTCAAGATAGAAGAACCCTAATAACTTTGATGAAGGTCAAACTCAATGTAGGAATCATTGAAAGGTAGAGGACTGCATTGTTTCTAATGGAACTCAAAAGTTATCGGTGGTCACAGAGATCAGGCATGAAAAACTTTGTGAACACAATAGATATCTCAAAACAAGAAACTTGGAAACTTTTTACAGCTTGTTAATGCATTGTTTCTCAAGGAGGAGAACCTAATTGCTTTTGGTGGTGGTCAAGGTCATCTGAGATCATAAGAGATCAGCTTAAAACCTTGCAACCAATGTATTTCAAGAAGGGTAACTGTGATAATTTTATCCTTAACGTGTAGTAAGTCCACATTGGGCAGATATATCCCAATGTTTTGGTGGAAGTCAAAAGTTGCAGAGTTAGAAAGCAAATTAAAAAAGAAACACAAGCAATGCAATGTTTAAGAATCAACCCTCATCAATAGTGAACATTGAGAAGTTTACTTGAAGAACTTTCTGAAGTTAACCAGCCCACACAATGGACGTGTATTACTCACGCACCGGATTTGTAATATTATTACTGTTAAGGGTATGTGCCTTGAAAAGATGTACATGACAACACGTTTTGGGAAGGTGTAAGAAGTTAACTGACTTCAGTGCATCAAAGGTCTTGTGCTGTTCATGTGCGCTGTATGGTACATAAAGACAGAAAAATACATAAGGTTAAGATATTAGAGGTGTTGACGTAGAATCCTTGGAGGACACTAATACCATACCTCATGAAGTCTGTGTGACATTTTTATTTGGAAATATGTGTTTTAGCCACTCTGTGATGAATGACTGTATGTCAATGGCCCGTCAATATCATAGTCCTGGTCATTGTAACATTCTTTTTTCTCTTTTTAAGACAACAGTTGCCATTCCAAGCATGGTTATATCAGTCCTTGTGAGGGTAATGAACAGTTACCAATTGGAGCAAAGAAACCACAGTGTGATGGTAAAGGTTTCTACCAACCCTTACAGTGCCATGGTTCAACAGGTTGGTACTTGTATGTAACAAAGTTTGCAGGAGAATTCCTCCTTGGCCAACTTTTCTTTGTTTTTTTTTGTTTTTTTGTGAGGGGCATTGGGATTTCAGTTTATTGGAGGTTAATTTTAACAGAGATTTTTAAGAGAAATATAGAGTCCAGAACTCTGCACAATTTGGCTCAAATGAGAAGAGCTAGGGGAGTCTTGTTCAAATGCAAACATTTCAAAACTTTTGTATGAGTTATATTTTAAGCAAACTAGTGGTACAGTGATTAATTACAGGATATTTTGTCCTTCAGACCTATCTCAGTTAACTGTGGGATAAAAACATGGTAATTTTCATCCCTCTGAAAAAATGCATTTTCGAAAAAATGTCTTTTTTAGCAAATTTCACACAAAAAAACTGGAAAAATAGTACATTGTAAACATGAAATGCACAACCTGTGTTGTCACTTTCCTCTTTTTCTTTGTTTAGAGCAAATGCAAGGAAGTGACAGTGTTTGTAAACTTAAGGAGTTTAGTAACTTGCCCCATGAAAATCCTCTCTTCTTCACAATCTGACATGAAATTCAGGTCAAATACACACTGCAAACCTTCGTTGGTGGACAATCCTTTTTAGTTTTGATGAAAGAGAAACTTGGTATGTAGGTTTGCCATATTGAGAAAGAGTGCCCTATTTTTTGTGGTGAAGGTCAAAAGTCATATGGGAGAACTGGGGGGAGGGAAGTCTGAAAACCTTGTTATGCTATGGATGCTTATATGTTCCATCAGTCCCCCTCCAGCAAATCATGGAAGTACGTCTTGAGTTAGCAGTTTCATGATCAAATGAAGAAGCATCAGTGTCCCTTGGAAGTACTGTTGGTGGTCACACCAGACAAGATTTTGGCTGGATCAGTTCAAGTCTTTGTGTTTGAGTGCTGATGTGTGCATTCATGAAAATGTCTTCCAATTAGTAAGGTGGGCAAATACAGTGAAAGAAAATAAGTCAGTTGGTGTTCTCACCAGTGGAAATAAGTCCCTCCTGGGCATATGCTGTCAGTGTTGGGTGGACGGGCATAGATGTGATAGGCCTTATTGCAATTTGCAGAACCCCTTCATTAGGGCTTTAAATGAAAGATTCACAGCTGTTTGTGCTTTGTAAAATGAATGGGATATTGCTGTATATTGCAGGAATCAACATCTTCAATTCATTGCATTAATTAAAATGTTTTTTTTTTATATTTATGAACTCCAGCATATCTTTTTACAGTACGTATATTTCAAGGAACCATAGTGCCCTTGGGCTGTTGTGAAATCATGCAAAACACTTCTTCTCTCACAGATTGTATGTAACACTGTTGATGGTTGGTCACATTAATGCTATGGGAGTGGTTCCATGTGGGTGCATGTTTGTCATTTTGAGGTTCAATGTCTGAAATGGCCACTTTATAAAAGCATGAAANNATGGGCCATTGTACAATATAATGCAACATGCTCCCTTTCACTTCATAATCTTCATTATATTCTCTCCATCTGTGCAAGGAACAACAGTGCCCTTGGGCTCTTGTTTAAGCTTCTATTTTGATTTGATGTGATTGAAGTGTGTAATAGCGAAGGACAGACAGTACTGAGGCTCCCAACTCAATTGTGTCGTGTGTATTCTCAACTTCAAAGGTAACTACTGTACATAAGAGGACTGTCAGATGCTAGGAGTGCCTTTATGTTAATTACTGTTTATGCTTAAGATACTTGGAGATAAGCTCCTCAATTAAATCAAATTTAAGGCGATTCCCGTTCAGTACAATTCATATAGCAACATCATTTAAGTCAACTAATCCTTACACAATTAGCTCGCTTAGAACAATGCCTTGATCCCAGGTGCTTAGCCACCACATTTTCAGAGAAGGTGTGACTCAAAACTGGAAACAACTGTTTAATTGACATAAATGAATACATTTACCTTGTTAGCAAGTGATGGCATGCAAATGAACTGAAGAGGCAGTAGTCTAATATTTTGTCAACACCACATGATACATCAACCAGATTCAAACTCCTCTTCATTTGCTTTTATTCTAATGTAGGCAGAACATCCTTGCTAAGGAATATTAAGCAACCACAAGTATTGAGATCAGCAGAATAACTGCTCTAGTTCTTTTATAATTTTAAAAATTCCTATCGAGTCATGATTCCAAGGAAAGTGGAGTGGAGTTGCTACCCCTGGCCTAGAGTCATGACTCTAGGATTTCACTGATGTATTAGATTCAGGTAATCCGCCCAAATCTAGTGTCTGCATTTGTTAAATTCTTGATAACGTCCCACACTTTGCATCCTAACCTGTTCCACTGCAAAACAGTTCTAATAACTGCTTGCTTTTTATCCCATACCACGTCCCACTCATGAACAATTCTAATATGTCAGTACATTTTACAGTCAGTCCCACCTCACTGAGGAATAATTGTAACAACTTCCTGCTTATTGTATTTACACCTTGCTTGAGTGGGGCACAATTCTCATGATTGCATGCTTATGATGTGGCATTAAGAGTGATATATGTCTGTATTAATCACCAATAATGGAGGCTCACTTAGTGATGTAGATATTATAGATTTATCTTTTAAGTCACTGGACTCTCCTTTAAGACCCTGTCACACTATTCTGGTCAAGCTTCACATGCTTGTTGCCGGCATGGATTTTGTTGCATGCAGGAAAAGTTCTGTGGCAGACCAATACTTGGGTGAAACTTGCACCCAGCCATGTGTCATGGGGTCTGTGACTCTTGTGTGTGCTGTGTGTGGTCTGTTTTAGCTCTGGAACACATATTGGTACTGTGGGTTACCTCGGTGTCAATTAGGTACTCATATGTAGTATATGGGCACACCACAGTCAGTGCAAGAACCCCTTTGTTTTTGGTCCAGAGGTCAAAGGTCATTTCAGTTCAACGGGTGGAATTGTGAAAATCTTGTAAACACGATATTTCAAGAAGGGAAGCTTGGACAGATTTGATGTTGGGTATCTAGGTGTACCACACTGGGTGCAAGAGCAAGTCTTTGCAACAGCCTTTTTAGAGCGTGAAGGTCATTTGAGGTTTCAGGGGTCAAATTGTGCAAACATAGTGACTGCAGTATCTCAAGAAGAGATGTTTGGACAAATTGCATATTTAGTAAGTGGGTGTACTACGAGGAGTAAAAGGACAGAATCATTTTTGGTGGAGGTCATACGTCATTTGGAGTGAATGGGTCAATTGTGAAACCCTTGTAGGCTTGATATTCCAAGTATCAAAGCTTGAACAGGATTGATATCTAGTGTTTGAGTGTACCACAAAAAAATTTTGGTGGAGGTCAAAGGTCGTTTGTAGTCAGCAGAGGTTAAATTGTAAAAATGTAACCACAATATCAAGAGAAGCTTGGACAAATGTCATATTTGTTTGTAATTGCACCACGTTAAGTACAATAACGCTATTGTTTTGGTGGAGGTCAAAGGTCATCTGGGGTCACTAGAGGTCAAATAGTGAAAATTTTGTGCATGCAATACCTCCAGGTAGGATTCATCAT
>VJOZ01002999.1:0-10841 GCA_009801055.1 Stichopus horrens | reverse complement strand
TTGCACCACCTTTTGTCTTATTCAGATCACTTTCCCCTTTTTTTATCATTTTAAGAACTAGAGGCGGATTGCAACTACGAGTTCAGGATACATATAACGATATATATCAGTGCATGTAGGCTGTAGATGCTAAAATATGCTATGCAGTAGGCTTAATTTTACACATTTTAAGTTGTTTTGGGAATTAAACAGAACTGAAAGTTTTAATTGCTTGGGAAACTGCTTTTTAATTGAGCACCAAGTCGGTGATATTTATATAGTGGCTGCTCTGCTGCTGATCAGTCTTTGTTACACCATGTTCCTTATCTATCATAATACCATCATGAACCATTAAGGACAATCCCAACTACAGTAAATGTACCACATCAGAAAAGTGTTGTAAGCGAGAATTTCATGGAATTGGTACAAATCGTATCTCTGCTGGATTTACTCATATTAACACTATCAAAATACTTTTTCAAAGCCCCTCACCAAAAGGGAAAATCTGTATCTCCTTATACCTTCGAGTTACAAGCAATTTGGTGTTTAACTTTAACTTTCACTGTCTCTTTTACCTGTTTTATAACTTTTTCAGGCTATCCTTCTGCTACAGACGTCCCTTGCACCCTGGCTTCATTAACTACTAAATCAATGAGCATATAGTGACTACAACACTAGACAGGCAGGCCAGTTGAAATTACAGAACATAACAGTAAATCTCTGCAACTTTCACAGGCACACTTGTTGAAAGAAAAGATCCTGTGGTAATACTGCAGTAATCCTGCTATGGATTGCAAAAAACATTGAGCACTGCTCCTCAGTGACTTTTTAGTGGTAGTGTACTTGGTAGATACTATGTCAATGTACTCTTCATCATAACACAATCATGATTAAAACATCAACCCCAGACAATTTCAATTTGGACAATTTTCAGAAAAATCCCCCCTTGGACTACTTCCACAGAAAATCTTTGCCCCAACTATCCCAAACCCTGAATCAAATTTTTTTAGTAAACATCTGATTTCTTAGTGATACCTTGCCCATAATGGAAAAAGATAGGATCTGACACTTTTAGCTCTTCTGCAATTATTTCCTTTGTAACAAAATTGCTGTCAGTGCCCCTTTATCAGTATTCCTCCCCCCTCCCATGCCCTTTCCATTTATCATGGCTTCAACCTTTAGAACATATTGATGGTATTTTTGTCATGCACTTGTTAGAGCTTGCTCTGAGCCCTGCATACATGCATGATGAACTCATTTCATACATTGACAAAGTGATCATAAAGTCATGGACAAAATAAGTGTTCACCACAAAGACTATGAGCAATAACTTAAAAGGAGCAATAACTTAAAAGGATGCAATAACTTAAGATTGTTATTGAAAATAGATGATAAAAAACATGGGCAAATGAATTCAGTATTGCCAATAGCGGCCCTTTTGCCATGAGAATGAGTGATAAAGCGAAGTTATATCTGATTCAAGACATATGGCCTTCTGAAAACTACACATGCAATTAAAGTTGTTAATTATCTCAAATGCTACTTAAAATGTCAACCCAATTATATAATTCCAAAATGTTACCTATTAATGTGGTCACATGCTTCTGTTATGTCAGTGAATGCTTTCCATTTTGCAGTGGGGATACCATATTTATCCATGAAGGCTTTAGAGAATGCTTTGCTTGCTTCAAGTTCTGCTGCAGCCTTCGTTGGGCCAAAGCACAACACACCTGCATTGCTCAAGACATCAACCACACCAGACGCTAACGGTGCTTCTGGACCAACCACGACCAGGTTGATTTGATTACGTATACACCAACTAGCCAGTTGCTGGAAATCACTTTGAGGAACATCTGCAGCAAAAAAAAAAATGAATAACACAGTCACCACAATGAAACACAGGAACCATTGACTTGTTAATCAACAGGGATACAAACACTTACCAGCCCACTCATACCACAAACATAAAGATGCCAACACTGAAGATTCAAAACCAGGGAGGATATACCAACAGGGGGAGGGGTCTAAGGGGTCTTCCTCATCTCTGAGATTTTGCCTACAACAGGTGCCTTAGATGCAAAATGGTGCTTTGTTTCGGTAAAACTGGAATTGAATATATGTAGAGAAATTTTCATTTTTTAAGATACTGTTTAAAAATTATTGGGCCTTGTTTACAAATTATTAAATGCCCAGTGCCTCATTTCTCATTAATTCTCAACTATTTATATTGGTATATCTAATCTCTGACTGTCTCTTTGACACAAGTTTACGCCTACACTCCGCGAAAGTAGCCTTTTCAAATGATGGGATAGTCTTCACATGGCCTTACTAAGATTAAGCTGGCCTAGCTTTATCAACCTGTGTTAGGTTAGTCCAATTTTACACAGTCACAATAATGTGATCAGTATTTAGCCCTACCAAAACACTTAATATTTGATCACTAGGATATTTGATAGATAAATGTGATAATTAAAAACTTTACCTCACTTTGAGATTACTGTAATATTTTCCACACTGCTGTGAAATCCATGTGGAATTTAATGCAGCAACACTACCTACTTGTGGCAAAGATATCCACTGTGTGGCTCAGATGCTTGGTGGATGAGTGCATACTATGCAAAGCTCATGCGAGAATGACCCAGATTCCTAAAGTGTGTTAAACTACATGCATGGTAGGTAGGTAGGTAGCTAGGCAGCTAGGTAGTAGCAGTAGGTCTTCTGTCAACCAAACTTCATGGAATTTTAGCAGGGGAAAAAAAGATGTTCAACATACATCGACTAACAAATGCTGGTCTACTTAAACGTGTTTAGTATACTTTTAGCATGGTCAATAAAATACATTGTGTCAATGTAAGTTACAGGTTGAAATATCAGCAAATGATTTTGCTTTTTGTAATTTATTGGGTCAGGAAATTTTAAACCTTATTGCAAGAAAATTGGGACGATTTTACATAGGGCCATAAGGCGGGCGTTGCAAATATTTTCTGGGAGCCTTCCAGAGCAATTGGGAAGATTGGCATCTCTTTTAGACACAATTTTTCCACAAACGAGGCTGAATGCACAAATGCTTTGTTGTTTTGATGATTTTGACATGAGGATTTTTATATGAACCTAACATACTGTACTGCATAAGGCTAGTTTGGGTCCCTTCCTTGGGTATTCCACACCCTTGTTTCATATCCTTCTCAAGTTTGTATTATTGTATTATGTTGTAACTGTCCGTACAGTGCATAGCCAGCACATTCTTCACATGTTGTACAACTTTATAGTTTGAGTAGCAGCTTGTCTCGATTCTAGGTGCAGCAGCATGCTGGAATTTTGAGGTAAAGAATATTCGTGAGTGAGCTCACTTCGTCAGTCCAGTGTATTAGAGGAGCTACTAGGGGATAAGTACAGACAAGTTTTAATGGTATTTTATGGTCCATGGTTACGGTTGCAGCAATGACTTGTATTTCTACCTTGTTTTATGGTTTTTAGATTACATCAAAAGGACAGGGATGGTGGTTTCGAGTTACTGAAATCATTAGACACCACATATTGTAAGCATTTGTGTGTTGAAACCTTTCACACCTTTAATAACCTTGTTACTGGAAATACCAGAATTCATGCACTTGAATTTTTCTTGTTTGATAAACAATTTTGGTGTGTGAGACCTAGTCTTCAAGAGCGATACATTGTTACATATTGTTGTAGTAGTGTGCAGGATGCTGAGTTGCTAGATTAGTTCCAATCCTTTATGAGTTTGGTTATTACAGTATGTCTAAGACTGAGTGCCACTTTGTGTTAGCATCATGTTATGGTGTGTGTGAATGTACTTGGCTATGTGGATTTGATGCTACTGTAGCTTAATACCTATCTTTACTGAGGACATCCGTGCATCCTGCCTGCTGCTGGGATTCATCATCTTATACCAACACTGCACATCTTATACCAACCGCAGTGTACATCTTTTTTTTAGAGCTCTTTTATGTTGATTGTTCCCATTGAGCTAGTTTTTCTTATACTTTTCAACAGTTTTACCAACATTCATACAGTGTATACTGTATAGTTAGAATACAAGAGGGATCAAGAAGAATTAGCCTGTATTGAGTACAGTACTTCTATTTGGTCAACTAAATGGAGACAGGTCACCCATCACCCAAGTCCATTACAACTTTTGACCACCAAAAAAAGATGGGGTTCTTTAATTCAATGCTCAACATGGTACATAGTCTACATACAGTGCCAAATACCAAATTTGTCCAAGATTCTCTTTCAGGGTTTCCACACTCTGACTCCTCTTGTGAAATTTGTCTAAACTTCACTCCTTGAGATATACAACGAAGTTTCACCACTTGACCAGTTTTGACCTTAAATGACCTTTGACCCTAAGAAACAAAGCCTGAGCCTTTCAAGTTCTGTATGTTAAATGCAATCCCCTTCAGAGTGATGGACAAACTACTGAAAGAAACACTAGCAACAGATTGATAGAGTTTGAAGAGCCCTCCCAGGCTTGTGTATAGACTTTGGGAGCAATTTGCTGTCCAAGAATCACTGGCTTTAACCTTTTTCATTTTACCTCATATGTTCCATTTCTTAGGTGCATCAAATGATTGTTAAATATTTACTCTTCATCTCCTATTTATAAATAAACAAACAAAGCAATCAATCATTAAATAAATGTAACAATGAATAAATCAATAAAATGAAACTGCCTCACCTTTTTTCATCATTTTGAGATTTTTTGCTTGGTACAGAGTTAAACAAAGTTTCCATTTAATATTTTATACAAAATGAACAACATCAACATATAGAAACAAGATGAGCAACACACAAAAGTTAATGGGACAATTTGTACTACTATTTTCACACAGCATTCCATTAAACTCGTAGCTATTGATAAGCATTTCCTAGCAAAGAACTTTGAAAAAGGAAAAGGCAAAGAATACNNTAGGTGATAAAACTCTTCTCCCCACAAGAAGTTGTTCATCATAAAAAACTAGAGGTGATACAGTAATTCAAGAGAGAATATTGTACTGCATTGTTTACACCTCAGTATCGCATAAAGAACAGGAATCAGTTTCAGATTTATCCCTGATTTGTCAAGTCTACTAGTACCAAGAATTCAAAGAAAAAATAAATACTCAAAATATTAGACTTTTGTGCAGCGAGAGTGGTGAAAACAATTCTAAAGGTACTATTCCATTCTTTATCATTACAGGCCAACGGAACGAGGGCTATCTTCTGGATAATAAGTGAGTACGATAGCCTAGAAATAATAGTTCATTAAAACTATTGTCATCACTTGCTAGGGTATTTTTCATGCTGCTGGAATCACAAATAAAATTTTACATAGAGTTTACAGGAAAACTTGAGAATGTTGAATTTTTAAAGAAACTGATAGTAGGAGTATTGAGGAACACCCACACAGACAATACTGTACATCACAGTTGATTGCATAGGATACCAGTGATGCAGTTAAGTGGTGTTCCTGGTGTCAGAGATGCCCGAATTCCCTGCAGGACAACCAAATTTTGGTACAAGGTTATCCTCTAGACAACTAAATTCAGTGAGTGCACAAAAACAAATTTAGAGGTTACTTGCAAAAATTATGAGATGAAATGTGGTGATGAATAGCTAGTAGCACAATGCAAGTGTGTTACTGCTACACCAACCTGGAAATATATACTGTGCCGTAAGTCATGTCATGAGTTTTAGCAGGACGACTAAAGTTTGAAAAGGACATCCTAATACTGTATTTCACATTAGTTGTCCTAAGGACTACCACACAAAAATGCTAAAACTTCAACACTGGTTACAATTTCAGTGAAACCAAAAAGAGCCCGTATGGCCCATTTGGACCTTGAACCCCAAAATCTTGAACACCCTGAAGGTACCACTACCATAATGCAGCAACCCTTTGAGTGTGAACTTTGTCCAAGCTGTGTAACTTGACATATTGTGTTAAAAAGCATTTCAGAATTTTGCCCCAGTGCCCCAATATGACCTGTGACCTCCAACAAAAACAATTGGGGATACCTTCTCAATATTGCAGACCTACATCCAAGTTTGACTTTCATCCGACTTTCCACTTTTGAGTTAGAGTAAACTGAAGCAAGTGCCACAGACACACACACATACACATGCCAATGTACATGTAACTGCTTACATGTTCCTTTGCTGATGCAAGGAACCATGGAACTAGAGCACCAGTAGTGCTCTTCAACACCCTGAAGGTACCATCTATGTATCATTATGTCAAATCATTGTGAACAACTAAGGTAACTGAGTATCATTATACCTGCAGTAATTATTAACATTGTACATGTGAGAATCTGTAGGACTGCACAATTTTCAGAATTTCATTACCTAGAGCAACAATGCAGAAATTTGATCTTTGTCAATAAATTAAATTTGTAAAAAGTTAGATGAGGCACTACCAAATAACAATGCTTGTAAATAGCATCCATAATGACATTATGAATTAGTTGACAATTTAGTTGACAATTAGTTGACAATCGATCTGTCACCACAAACTTGACACAAAATTGACAGGTTTGTGAAGACTAAGTGAAACTCACGAAACAACTCAAAGTGCCTCTTTCATGTCTATAGACTGGACTGGTTAACATACCTGAGGCAATATAGACACTGACACTGTCCCATTACTCAGTTATCATTCATGCACATACTTTAACAGTAGGAGAAGCAATTTGCCAAATTTCATAAAATGGGCCACAGGGTCCACATGGAACCATAGATACAAATTCATGAACACCCTAAGATAACCACTATGAGAGAATCACTATGACAAACAATCAACATTGTACAAGAGAATATGTAGGAGAAGAACTTTCAAGAATTACCTAAAATGGACCATAGGGTTCACATGGGACCTTGAACTGAAAGTTTTGTGTACACTCCACATGAACTACTACCCAAGGAACATTGTGTCCAAGTTAAATGTAAACCCATGGAAGCATGCACTGGGAAGCAGCATTTTAAACAGAATTTCACATAATGGGCCATTGGGCCCACATGGCATCCTGCACTAAAATTCCCTGAACACCCTGAAGGGACCATTAACAGAGCATCATTGTTACAAACTACTAACATTGCACAAGAAGAACTGTAGGAAGAGAAGCATTTTGTAGAATTTCATAAAATAGGCAAAAGGACCCACACAGGGCCTTGGACCCAAAATTCCTGAACACCCAGATGAACAGACAGACAGATAGTCCACCAGCATGCCGGCATGAGCTAAAAATGGTGGAACAGCCATTTTTCCTGGAACATGACTTACCACCACCATACACTGAAATTGCATCATTTGCTACACGATCACTCCCATGCAAAAAAAGAGCACATTGTCACTTACCAACATTTCTAATTTTCTGCATAGATTCTGTTCCAGCATTTCCTGGAGCAACCATGACCTCACCAATAAGATGTGACTGGGAAAGTTTCCAAGCAATGGCATGTTCCCTACCACCTCCACCTAAAATGAGTACTTTGTCACTCATGGTCTTCTAAGAATCTGTCAGGAAAGTAGATTTGTGACAAGCAAGTTACAGGTGTACACTTACCGTATGTGCTATGTTTTACACCAAACTTCACAGATGACATCAGAGAAAGAGTGAAAGAACGATGGAAAGTTTATGCAAATATTAAAACAGCATATTGACAGCACATATCTGTAATATAAAGGCAACAAATTGTCTCATGAATTGCATTAATGCCTGGGTGCAGCATTATACTACATGCCCTGTTCCATGCATTGTGTGTACTTTGCTTATGTGTGCAAGTCAACTGATACTGACAACTCTATCAAATACAGATGTAATGTTACCAATTCTGAGGTGCTTGATTCATGAGATGACCCCTTGTCTCTAAGAATGGTTTGGTGAGGTAGGGGGCATCAGAGAGTGACTGGCAATCATAATGCGTTGGGACAGACATCCGGCTGTTAATGCACAAAACGTACAGAGTGACTGTATAGGTTGGAAGGAAAGAAATTTGTGCAAATCAACCAGTTTCTGTTACACACAGCCTAGTCCTTGGCCTATTTCAACATTCCTTGGTACAAACACATAAGGAATGTTATGCATTTGACTAGACCTACTGCAGTCCTGCATCTGAACACCTACTGTAAACCTGCCCAACCTTCTGAAAAACCTCTATCTAAAAATAAATTAATCTCTAAATCTACCTGGAGATTGTCTACAGCAACTCCCAATTTCAAGTGGGCATGCAAGTTTACCGAATTACCGGGTACATGCCGTCCCCTCCAAAACAAAAAAAATATTCCAATACAAGGTCTTGATATTTTGGAATACACAAAGCAGATGAAAAATCTCATGTACTACTTTGCAACTTGAACCCTTGAAAAGAGCAAAAATTTTCCTTAGAGGACGAGGACACCTTAATTTGCCCTTAAACTTTGGTATATGGTGTACCTTACTACCACTGCACAGGGAAAAGTACAAAGATCCATCTAGAAATACAAAGTCTATGCAGGCCTGATAAGTGTCATCCAATTGCTCCTATAAAATTAAAAGCAGCAATGCAAGTATGTCAAAATTGCCTTGTCCAGAAATTGCTCATAGATACTGTAAGGACAAGGCCGAACTGCACTAAGAATAACAAGTTAGTAAGGAGTCAAATGCTGTAACTTGTGACAGTGTATAGCAATAACAGTGCAAGTTGCTTATGTATTTGCACTGTGGAAGGCTGTGTAGAAACCAGAAAGTCAAATGACTTTGTGAGTCCTTGCCAATATCTCATTTCTTCATACACAAACAGTCACTCACAAACAAAAGAAACCAGTAGGGAAGGAACAATATCAAAATAAAAAACAAAATGCAGAAATAACAACCACATTCAGCCTTACAGGTTTGTTGTTACGAAGTGCTAATTTGAATGAGTAATGTCATTTACTCCGCATTGATGACAACTTTGGTCATGAAGGAGGGCATATATCTTTTAACCAAGGTAATTCACAAGTTGATAGGAAGATCATAACACCAACTGTGGTGCCTCTTTAAAGATGTGATTTTTTTTTAAAGGAAAACCGTTTTACAGCCTTCCAAGTAGTCCTGATTATGTAAGTATAGTTTTTCAAATAAGAAAACACCATTGGGTAGTGCAATAAATTCACATTCAAGAAAATATGAAGTTTTTATGGATACACTTTTTATTCACCTGCAAGTCACCATGTTGTTGCAAAATGACATGATCATGATGTCACACATGCACCTACCTGCAATGTACATGTGCTGAAAACAGCATCAACATGGGAAACACACTTCAATACTTAAGGGGGTATTCCATCAATACTGTACCAGGAGCTTTGGAGTCAATGAGGAAATGAATTTCAATCAAGATTTCTTCTGAAAATTTTGGTTATATGAAACTTCAATATGCATGTATCAGTGTAACCTATTGTAGTTCTTAAGATCGAACGTGTAAAAAAAAGTTAAATGATTCGTTGATGGATTTGAACAACCATGTTACAGAATTAATCAAAACTTATAGTTCTGATACCATATTTTACCGCTACTGAAGTACTGATTGCACATCCTACTGTGTGAGACAGAAGCAGCAGACACTAGATAAAAGAATAAAGAGAACTCCTTTTTGAAACAACAGATCCTTTTAGTGTTCTTACACATAAGTTGTAAGGGAAGTGCTACTTCAAACAACCTGAGAGTGGAATGCATTATTGACAAAAATTTTCTAGTACATCACATGGCATTGGCAGCAACAAATGGGGGCACTTTGCTAAATCTAGAGAACAAGTTAGAATACAGTACATTTAGATCTACCTCAAGTTGGCCTAATTCTTTGGCATATGGTATTACATACTTTCCAGTATGTTCCCTTCCCATAAGGTAACTGGTTGCTTTGCTCCCTTGCAAGTTTGCCAACTTAACCAGTATATCCCAAACTGTTGACCACTTACCCTCAACAAAAATTCCACACAAAAGATCAAATGAGCATTGATTGCCAATGTTTATCTCACATAGTGCAACCATTTTGCTCCCCAACCTGATGGTTGCACTAAGTAAGAAAAACATTGGAATTCAAATGCTCATTTGATCTTGTGTGTGTTATTTTCATTGTGTCTGGTAAGTGGCATTACTGTACATTTCCTGTTCTATCTCTTGTGTTCATCTGCTTCGATATTCATGCATTTTCTAATCTTTAATTTTTTATACAATTTACTTAATTGGTAAAATGACAAATGAACTTAAATTAAGTGGAGAAAAAATATTATTCTAGCATGGACAAGTTGGGTAAAAATCATATGTGCACATTTTGTTATTCATTTTTTTTTCTTTTTTTTTTAATTCAGGACTTAATGGTAAAGTAAAGGATTGAAATCAGACAGAAAGAGTGGCTAGATGTAAAGTGTATCATGAAATTGAAGGAGATAATATGAGCTCTTTCAAGTGAGATCCCTTTTGTCATTTTTCAGGCATTAGAACTGGGGCGTTTTACAATGGATGATATTAGGCAGTTTTGGAGGGAGTACTTTGCAGATGGCAACTGTTGGAGGAAAATTAGCGTCCAGGTAGGTTTGCAAGGCTTTGAATGTGATTGACTTGAAAAGAGAATTTCAAGGAAATGTTTCTGTAGCAAATGTATACCTGTATGGAGTGTTATGCTTGCAGTGCAGGCACATCAAATCCCACTTTGATATCTTGTTTGTAACCCTTTGAAGACAGACTGCTCTGGAAATAGATAATTTCGGTATCCCCCACCACCCCTTCCCAAGGTTACAAAGTGCTATCTCAACATTAGCAAGTTCTTTAAAAATTCTTCCCACAGTTCTCAATACACCCCTTGTCCAAAATTCAGGGTGCACCACTGCAGTAGAGATG
>VJOZ01002987.1:4561-21626 GCA_009801055.1 Stichopus horrens | reverse complement strand
GACTGAATTTGAGTTGTATTGATCCTTAAATTAACAGTAAATGATCTTAGTCTTATTTTGGCTGTGATTAGTTAGATTTTGCAGAAATTGTATTACCCGTACATTTTAAATTACTTTCGATTCCTCAAAATCTAGTCTTTCATGCTATTTTTTGTCTGTCCATCAGATATGGCTGATTTGTGTAAGAAGTGAGAAAAAAGGGGGAAGGGGTGGTGAATGAATAGGAGTCAAACAATTGAACAACTGGCTGGATGATGTTAGTTTCTCAATAAATGACTTCAAATACAGCATTTTTCAGTGTAGGTCAAAGTTCATCTGAGGCAATCTGAGGCCAAAATGTTAACATGGTATCTCAATATACGAGTCTTGGAAACCTGTAATACTTTGCATGTTAATAGGATATATCCAATGGGACTTTCTCATTTTTGGTGAAGGTCAAAGATCATCGAAAGTCAAATACTGATAGTATTGTTATCACAATATCTAATGATAGGAATCATGGAAAATGTAGTATGTTCATACATTATATCAAGTAGAAGAAACCTATCATATTTAGTGGGAATGTAAGGTCTTCTAAGGTCACCAGAGGAACATTGTTAGCACAATATCTCAAGATAGAAATCGTGGAAACTTTTGAACGCAGCATATTTTGGTGCCATACCAAGTAGATAAACCTTATTCATTTGGTAGAGGTCAAAGGTCATCTGAACTCACCAGAGTTCAAACACTGAAAACTTTGATATCTCAAGCTACAGATTTAAATTTTGAAAAACTGAGCATGTGAACACATTATGTCAAGTAGAAGAACTCTTTTGTTTGTAACAGCTAAAGGTCGTTTCAAGGTCAACAGGGGTCAAATATTAAAGACCTTGTAAATACAATGTTTCAAAAGGAGAAACTCGAATTTCGCAAACACTAGTAGGTACATGTACCACATTGAGTACCAAATCTCTGTAGGTATGAGTGGAGGTCAAAAGTTAGTTGGGATCAACCAGGAGCCATATCGTAAGATTCCTTGTAGAAATGATATCTCATGAAGTCAAACTCAGACAGATGTTAAGCTTTCGGCATGTAGGTGTATCTTATTTAACAAAAGAATCTTATTGTTTTTGCTGGAGGTCTGTGGTCATTTGAGGTCAACAGGTACGATTAGTTAAAACCTTGTAAACATGGTATTTCAAGATGGGAAGCTTGGTCAGATCTTGTAATGCATGTGTACCACATTAAAGCAGGATGCTGTTTTTCCTGCACTCGTCAAAAGTGCACCGAAAGACTAGCTATATTTTGTGTAGTTGTAAAGAGCTGTACAAACTACCATAGCATGGCTTATTTGACCAAAAGAAGCCAAATTTCCTGAAGCAATGCGTTTTTGTTGTGGGGTCTTCACACAGAAAAGCCGCACATTTACTGCAGGGCCTGGTTCTGCTAACTTTTTACCAGAAAGAAAATGGATCACTCTTCTTTCTGCCATAATTAACAATCTAATGAATGAAATTTCTCCTGAAAGAAACATGGTGGATGGTATTTTCCAGGTTGGCATCGAATGGAAGAGAATGATGGAGAATAGACAGTGAAGGCTATTTTTGCTCCTTCAAAGTCTGCTTCCTGCTTTTAGTGTAAGAACTCTGTTGTTGTAGGTGGAGGTCAAAGGTTGGGATGGTTGAAGTGAGAGTCTGTTTGGGGTCACCAGATGTTTTATCTCCAAAGACTTCTGCCACAGTACAAACGCATGTCTTTGATCCACATTGTGCCTGTATCCATGCAGTCTAAATGTTGTATAAGGAATTCATCGAGTCCTCAATGTGTTTTTGCATTCTGCCTCTTTGCGTGTAAACAAGTGTCTTTGACTTATAAAGAAAAATACAGTAATGTAGTTCAGAGAGAAATTGTTCTGTCTACATGCAAATGTCTGCCTTCCTTGGAATTTTAAAATATCAAAATGTCAGTTCTTTTCTGTTTGCTTTGGATGTTTAAACGTAAGGTCATGTACCAATTTTGCAGACAGGTTTTCATGTCGCAAACAGCTAGCTAAAAGACAACCCTGGGAGGGATTTGCATCTTAAATATGCTAATCCTGGATTTAATGCTTCACTTGTACTCTCAACTCTGCAGAACAAATGCAACTGAGACCTCATTTAGCATTTGGATTGAAGCACTTTGCTCATACTGCATAAATTGCAAATTGCCCATGGAATATTTCAGAATCGTTAAGAAGCCAGGATGATCTCATAATCTGTGAGTTGTGAGGCAGATTCTCTGATAAATTGTTAAAGTGAAAGTGAAAGAAATTTGCACTCTAAGTAGATTGAAATGGGTAAACACCTCTATTAAGAAAAGCACGTAATATCTGAAAAATGCCACTGTATTGCCAATTTTACAGATCAAAATCTCTATCTGATAAAGCATGACAAATTGTGAAATATGTTCTCATGTCTTCTTCCAGTTGAGGTTTGTTGAAATTCATTGTTCTTTGCAAGAAATTTGGCAAAATCTTCTGACTATTGCATAACTGAATTAGCGGTTGCCTGCAGAGTGTGCAGTGTATGGGGAAGTCCATGCAAGTAACATGTCTCCTGACTTTCTCAAGCCAATTCCAACCATTTTCATTCATAAACTTGATGTTTTGAAGTGAACTTCTAATGAGCAACATTATATGTTCAAACTTTCTGCCCAACAAAGTTTCTGATAGTATGGATGTATTATGAAGGTTGCAGCCATTATGATATAATTGACCGTGATCTCTGTGGCTTCTAGTTAACGACAGGCGATGACCAACATGATTAACCCACATAATTATTATTAACCTTTTTGTAATTCATTATTATTAATGGATAAAATCGATTTAAGACACATGAGAAGAGGAATTTCTTTGCAGTGATACAAAAGCCAGCCAACAGACATGACACAGTGACACAGGCAATTGTGCTTCTGGTACAGGCATTTCTTCCTCTTGGGTTCCATCAAAGAAAATAAAGAATGACATGTGATGAATACTGTACCTCAACAAATTTCATCTACATAGGTTGTTTATTTTTCAAGATATTGCAATTTGAAAGTTGGTAAAAAATCAGCCAGGAAGCCGCCATTTTGAGATTGTGGTGACATCATATGACTGTGCACTTGTTATTAAACAGTAATAGTTTTCTTCGTAATCTTTAGATAGTGTTAACAGTTAGGCCTGAATTCAACTCCAAGTATCAATAACTTGGTAAGTGCATGATACACCACAACCATTCAACACAAAATGTGTACAAGTGGACACCATGTGCATTATGAAAGAAAGTAAACAAAGAAATGCACTGGAATTCTTGCTACTGTATCAGGGGTTGTGTGACATCATAATTCAACTTACAGTACTCTAGTCTGTTTCCATTTAACTTAGGCAAAGATTGCCACACTCTTCTCTTAATTTCAATTCTGTATAGGCCCTACCTTGTTAGGGAAATAATATGTTTGAATGAGGGAGATGTTTACCTACATTTCTGCTTCATATTTCATAACGATATTCCCATCATTTTGGCTTTATTTTACTCAATCATCCCTCACCTCAATACAATGCCAGACATTTATCTCTGTATTTGCAGATTTGGTTTACATGAAAGCAATTTTTCAAGTTTTGGACAGTGTTTTTGGCTGTATGGGACATATATCTTTTCCTAATAGTGTAAGTTGAAGTGTAGTCATACCATGTCAGTAACCTATCACTTGTAAAAGAGATCTTGCGAGTGTAGTATCTATTATTTGTAAGTAAGCACAGAGTCTCTCCAATCCCAAACCAGCCACAACATCATGGAGGATCAAAGACTAGTAGCATGCAGTGATTCTTAATAGTTATTCTCAACGCTTTCTTAAGTTAAATTTGCAGAGGTTCAACATGGTAAAGAATTTGTGATGGGCACCATCCTTAAACAAAAATAGTCCCCCTCTAAGGTCAATGATGTGGTCCTGAACCAAAATCAACATTTCTGAAGGGACATAAAGTGTGTTCTTATCTGTCAAATTTACAGGTGGAAGGCTCTGCATACATCTCTGCATGGACTTTCATGGCCCGAGACATCGGTGTTTTAGGAGACGAGAAAGGGACCAACCTCCTCGATGGCGGGGCCTACTTCTACGACACCTATCGTACACTGGATGGAAAATATATGGCTGTAGGAGCCCTGGAACCTCAGTTTTATGCAGAACTATTGGAAGGTATGAAGAAACTTGAAATTTTAAAAAAAGGCAAAACAAGTGACAGCAAACATTTTGCTCTCCTAGAATTAGTTTCCTTTTGCCTGGAATAGTCATGCAATTTTATTAGTCACTTCCTAGGCCTGGAAAATGTGTGAAATCATGTAAAAATGACGTCAAGGAAAAGTCGTGAAATTGAGAACAGACTGCTATTTTTTTCATACCAAACAAGAACAGTTAAGTTTTTAGCATTACGATTTGATTTTTTGTGCCATTATTCATCTAGCAAGTTTATCTTGCAAGTTTGGCCATCAATTTTTCATGTTGAGGTCATGAAATAGTCTTGGAAAAGTCATGAAATTTTGTTTCCTTAGGTGCATTAACCCTGTCAGTTCCCACCTGCTTAGACAATCTTTTCAAACTGACAAACTGCATTTGTTGTCCCCGTCTTAAAGCTATCGGGAAAAATAAAGAGGAATACGTAACCTATTCCAAACATTGCCGATAGTATGAACTTGAACAACCTCATTTATTGAGCTACACATAGCTGATAATATGCAGAAATGCATGGAATTTTGAGAACCATTGAGCCTCCCTTCAGCCCCACTGACTCTGCATTGGAATTATGATATCTCACTTTGGAACATCGAGTTACTTCTGTTTGCTGCAACTTTACGAGACAGCGAGAGATATTTGAAAAATATGAAAATAGTCCTCCTCTTTCCATGAAGAGAAATAATGCTTCGATCAAGTAGATACTGTACATATTTGCAGTAATATCCAACTGCAATACATTAGCTCCAGTTGGCACCAACTTTTGCAGGGACTGAAAATATNGATACTTTTATTTATAGGAAAACATTACTTCAGACAAACACTGCAGATGTTTTTTGAGGGGAGGGCATTCTATATTCCACAAAGGAATATATGACTTTAGCCGTTCTGCCAATGTTGCAACAATGCCCCACAGAATCAAGGCATGTATGGACACAAAATATCTCAGCACATGAAGCAAATGGGATTGACGCCGTTCGGCTGCACTGCTCTCAGCGACATCCTGTGTAACTCACTGTCAAGTTTTCTGCTTCATAGTTCTCTCCAAAATCGATGCCTTTGTAACATGACTCAGTGATTACAAGTCTTTATTACCTTGTAAACTTTCCATCCCTTTAAGCTGATCAGTATTCCACATCTGTTCCAAGGCCACAACATGCAGAACAAGAAGGTACAAGGACAACAAACAAATAACAGAAGGTACAAGAATGTTCAACAAACAAGTTTTTGAAAAGTGCACTTTCATTAAGTGCTCACATCTGTGACATCATCCTTCTTGTTTGTGCTAAGTTTACTTTCAAAGGAGATAATGATTCTAATTGTCTCTCAAGCACGCCTACATAAGGGAGTTGCAAGCGACTTAAACCAGAATCCCTAGGTCTTGCTCATATGTCATTCGAGCAAAACAGGTTTCAGTCCGCACAGGTCTGTTAACCGATACCATGGCAACCTGGCCCGAGGTGACTCGCAAGGCTCGCAGGCAGTCGATATCTTCTCCGATCTTATCGTCGTTGGTCCCCAGATGTGACAAGGTCTATTCCCTCATCTAGGTTAGGTCACGGTTAGGTCACCGCCTCTTGAGAATTTTCATAACTGATGTTGAGATGACTATCAGTGGATGAGATCAAATAAGCAAATAAGTCATCATCGCTTGGAAATGTACCAAGTGATGAGTCTAGTTGCTATTTGGTTTTTTTTTCAAGTTGATGCAAATTAAGACGATATGTGAATAGTCTCTTTAAATTTAACGAAGTGCTTTAATCAAGTCAAAATAAAATTAAAACAATAATGTAAATAAAATAATGCGGCAGGTGCACAAACATTTTGTAGATATGTTGAAAAGAGTCAGACATCAATTGGGACTGCTATATCTACAGAGTTCATGGAAAATGTGAAAAGTCCTGAAAATGTGGAAAAAATTTCTTGGAAAAGTTTCAGAAGTCAGAGAAATTGTGTGAAATCCTGAAAATGTTATGGAAATTTTCATGGAATGACACTGTTCCTTTCTCACTGGTGAAACGAAATGTATTTTTACTCGTAACGTCTAAATGTGTCATTCTCATCACCTCATGTTGCCCTGGCTTTTGCTATTATAGCTGAAATCTCTATGAAAGACATCAGGAGGAAAGTCATGGAAATTCTTTATTTGGTCCCAAGGGAAGTCATGAAAATACCTTAGAAAGTGTAAGAGGTCTGTATTTGATTGTGGCTTGAGTTTATGATACTTCTATGATTTTTCTACATGTGGTGTTCAAGAGTGGGGCGAGAGATATACGTTGGGCAGGAAAAATCAGGCGAAAAAGTAGAAATCAGCNNACGACAAGACAACTAATTAACATAATAAAGTAAACAATGTCAAATAGGGTGCATCTGGCACCAACACATGTGAAACTAAATTCCTACAAACAGAGACGTGTGCAAATTACAACAAATAGAGACGTGTGCAAATTACTACAAAAGAGAGACGTGTGCAAAAGAAGACTTAAAACAGTAGTTCCTACACTAATCTTTGAGCCAAGTACGAACTGCCTGATTGTGTATTTATTTCCATATGCTAGACCTGTCAGCTACCTATTCTTCTGTTGAAGAATGTAATCCCTGTAGAATGCAGCCTTGTTGAAGCTTTAAATGGAGAGTTGTGCGAACAGAAGCAACTTTGTTCGAAGTAATTTTCAAGATTCTGATTATTTTCTATGTACTCAGTTTTAACATCTCATGTTGCCATGGTGATTGCTACCCTCACAAGCCTTCAGATGACCTTTTTCTCTTTAAATCTCTCTTCGAGGAGGCTGCGACTTTCCTTCAAGTCATATTCAACCATCTAATGAGGGCAATTTCTTTTTTGTTTGTATATTTGCTGTATTTGGATCACTTCGTTTGGACATAATGGACATCATAGTTATATTTGGAAACAGCAAAACATCTCCTTGAACTTTGCATGGGCAGGATTTCCCTCTTTTCTGTTGTTATATCTATGTCTAACTTACCAGTTTGGATATGCTGTGCAGCTGTAGGCATGCCTCTCAGTATGTGCAGTCAAATGCATACATATGTGTGTTGAGCTTCTGTAATACTCAAGATCTTTAACAGGATATCGTGAGATTAAGTGAAGCATTAACATCTTGAGGTGTTTCACTGCATGGGTTATTGTTTTGCAATCAACCAATTTTGGTTGATTGTCAGTCAACATTAAAAGGGATGATTTCAGATTTAAAACGTCACTACTGTATGAGTTAATAATAATTTCCAATGACACAGGTAGTACAGTAAAAGTTGCTGTGTATTCCTTTATGCTATTTATTGTATCTTCTATGAAAAAAAAATGCAAAATATTATTCCAAAACTAGCGAATTCACTAGGGCTGAGTCAATGTTTTTCACATTACACAATTTAATACCTTTCTGTCACATGCTTCCTTGTTGGGCACACTGAATAACATCATTCTTTCATGAAGGTACAAGTTATTTATGTTTGATGTCATGTTGTATCTTCCAATCAGGCTTGCAGCTCTCCCCAGATGAACTGCCATCACAAATGGACCAAAGCGAATGGCCTGCCATGAAGAAGATGTTTGCCAAGATCTTTGCATCAAAAACTCAGGCCCAGTGGTGCAAGGTCTTCGATGGGAAGGACGCTTGCGTCACCCCGGTGCTGACACGAGATGAGGCACCTAATCACCCGCACAACAAAGCTAACCAGTCATTTTTACCCAATCACCATGGTAACTGTGAACCCGCTCCCGCACCCCGTCTGTCTCGCACACCAGGAATATCAAGGTCAAGCCCTAATCCTGAAGTTGGCCAGCATACGCAAGAAATAATGGCCGAACTGGGATACAGTGTTGAAGAAATCAGAGAAATGGAAGCTAGTGGAGCTGTCGAGACAGCAGACACCAGTTCAAAGTTGTAAATTAGTTGCTGGTCAACAATTTTCAGCGATGTCTTTATGTAAAATTTAAGCAAAGATATTATATATAATTTTCTATCGCCAATGTTCAGTGACATTGGTTCATTGATATTTCTTGATGTGGTAATGTACTTTCAGATAACGCTTTAACATAAATGCTGCATTTTGTATAATTATTACTATTTGTATTCACTTTGGAACGTTAATGTTTACCAACTGTAGTATAAACTGATTCAAAGGGGCTCTACATTTGAAGACCCCAAACAATCGTGCTTTACCGTACTGGAGAGTACACACACCTACGATTTTCAATGTGGCAACCACAGGAGAGGTCATTCCCTGAAAAGCTGGAAACCTCCAACTGTTATTGATCAAAAACGGCCGAAACAATCAAAATTGGTTGAAAATTCATTCACAATTGTTTGAGGGGCAGAATGACTTCTAGTTGTCTACATATTGGCAGATAGTTGGCCAAATGTCAGATGGATAAATCATACACTTGTCTTTAGTTTGTATCACGCTTTTTATCTCAGAAACCCTAAAACCATGTGCACAACTGTCAGGACGTCAAAAAAGTGGAAAATGTGTCTTTGAGTAATTTTCCTTGTCATGTGTTAAAACTAAGAAACCCTGAAATTCTTGTACTTGCAAAGTATGTACTGAACTTAAATAGTATATCCAATATCATTGAGCCAACAGTAAATCTAAGTTTCTACTAATGTGAAGTAGTTAAAGGTGTTTGTGGAAATTATTTTACACTACATGTTAAGAAAATATTGCCATAAACAGATTTGAGCAAACAATCTTCAGTCTAACTGCTACACATTTGAAAACAAAGAAATGGGTTAGCTCAACTGTCTAGGTTTTTTTTTCAATTTTGTCTAGCCTGCCATTTTAGAATCCAGTTCAGTCGATGACAGATTTAAATCAATGTTCATTGTTTTCTGCTTTTCATTAATTCCAGCAAAAATAATGCCTAGCTTGCCAGTTCCAGTTTTACCAGGGTATAGGTATGGATTTGCAACCATGTCATAAAACATTTTAATTTTTGGTGTCCATCAGTTTATGTGAAGGCATTTGAATAGCACTTGAATACCAGTCATAACCAGTGTGGTGATAGGAAGCGATCTGTGTACCGAGGATGGTGAGTGAGTGGCATCCATTTCATTACAAAAGCAACAAGCAGTTACTACATTAGAGAGAAAGACTTTGGAACAGAAATTGCAACTGGGATTTTCTAAATTTTTTCTACATTGTAGTGCTTACAGTATTATCCCAGTGGTGACAATTGCATTATGCCTGAAGCAATGATGTGTGTGATAAATATTCATCGCAGGTTTCCTATTCTGGAATGTTGACCTTTAATGCAGTACTATATGAACCAAAGCCATAAAACTTTATCATTTCACTGGAACCATCCATTTCATCAA
The DNA here is from genome assembly GCA_009801055.1 of Stichopus horrens. Taxonomy (NCBI): domain Eukaryota; kingdom Metazoa; phylum Echinodermata; class Holothuroidea; order Aspidochirotida; family Stichopodidae; genus Stichopus; species Stichopus horrens. The sequence goes on along the minus strand of VJOZ01002987.1, from coordinate 12,063 downwards.
CGTAATGGGATGTAAAATATTAACAACAACATGGACCGTTCCATTCAAGAATCAAATCATGCAGCTCTGTGACACCATCTCCCCGAAAACATTGCAAACACTTCGCCCGACTGCTGCAGTTATAGTCGTACCTGCTGACGTTAATGTTTGAATTGTCCTTCAATTGTGCTCTCCAGGAAGAAATTTTGATAATGTTCAACATTCATCTATATGCAGTGACCTTGAATCTGCAATATTCCCTCTTGCTCCAGAATTTAATGTTCCTCCAGTCTCTGAGAACTTACAAAAGACCGCCAACTGAAAATGGATACAACCTCTTTCAGACCACTGTTGTGTAATTTTTGCTCTGTTGCCATGGTTATGAAACATGGCATCCAAGTTCTAGTTTGAATTGTTACACAAAGTATGTGCCACAGAATTATGTGTTGGCTGGGTGGTGACATAGAACTGCAATTTTGATTAAGTAATGTGTTTCCTGTTCTGAATCTTAAAATGTAAATGAAGATGACATGGCAAAAAGAGGGGGAAAACAAATACGCAAAATGAATTATCGACAGGTATGTGGAGACCTGGAAAATCTGCTCAAACTACACAGAAGGCAGACTCTTATCATAATCATATTAGCAACCAGAGAGCATACTGTAGTGGAAGGATGGTGGTACCTGAAAATGTATGTCATCGTTTTGGTTACGTCGTATATATTTAACTAGCTTCAATCATCAGTTATAATCTGTACATTGAATAAAATAATTAACCGTAAAGGACAGAAATAGAAAACAAATTTTGCAGTTCAGTGTTTCATCTGGATCATATCAAGTTATTTTAGGTGGGTAAAATGGAGGACAGAGGGCAGTATGTCATTTAAGCTAGGCAGAATGTATCATCTGCAATCATGATCCTTCTTCAGATAATTTTACCATCACCCCAAGCATTAATGATTGAAATTGAATGAAATTAATACTAAAACTTGATTAATGTTGACTGGTGCTGTGAATGCCAATGGCATCACATGATAATCTCAAACCTATATTGGATGTCATTAAATCAGGATCAGAGATACGTTTTGATGTCTTTTATTCTTTTTTTTTTGTCGAGTCACTCTCATCAGATGACTGTTACAGGTGTCCACAACTTGCACAGTAACAGAGTATTAAGTTGGAGATGGTGGGTTGTCAGACTGAAGGTCAGGGGGAAAATCTCTATGTACATGTATCGCACTAGGCTTTGATCTGTAAAAGCAATCGGCTACAGTAGCGTAATCAAGGAGCACCACCTCCAATGAATTTAAGGACGATTCAATTACCTAAGCACCAAAATATATAAAAGAGGAGCAAAAGAGGTACTGTAATTAAAACCTCGTAAACAGAACATCATGGCTTAAGATTTCATCAAAGAGAAACAAAAAAAAAAAAGAAGAAAATGTTTGTTTTAAAGCCAAGTCTTAGCTTAATATGCCATCATAGGTTTTATGAAGCCAGATCCTTGTTGAAGACCTCAAGGGTTTGATGATATCGGGTCTGGACGTAAGGCCAGATTATGGTTTTTTATGAAGCCATAGCTTGGCTGGAGATCCTATCATGGGCACCCACAAGAGTTTTATGAAGCCTGATCTTGACTGAAATCTACATGATGGGATTCATCAGTGGACCCAGACCTCGCCGTACACTGAAGTCCCCATCGTGGGTTAAAGTGTACCCTTGTTCTAGAGTTACAATAAATCCTTTTTTAGAGGTAGCACAGCTAGCTCATCTTTATAGCTTGATCCATTGTCGAGATATAAAATGTTGAAAAACATTCACTTTTTAATTAGTTTGACATATGTAAAATGTTAGCAAAGAAGTAGCTAATTACGTGGTACTGTATGTTGTATAAAGTTAGGAATTTTATTCTCCAACATAAATTGGTTACCCTAAACTACAATGCTTTCATTTTAGCACCTCATGCTGACTACTGCATATCATATGAGCACTGTGAAAATGCTTTATAACATATTCGAAGAACTTGTTATATCTACAGAAAGGACTAGATACGAATATTCATAATACTCATTTCTCTTTCGAAGAGTTAAATTTTTACCTGTCAGTGAGATTTGCTAGTATCATTTGGGCATATTCATATTTCACTGCTCCTACCACCTTTAGTTCTATCTTTACCTATAGCAATGTTTGTTATTGTTATAACAGCCAATCGCTAGCAGCAGTTTTCACCTTCCCCATTCTAAGACAACAAACCCAAACCCAAATTCGAAGTTGTGGCGCAACCTTATCAAATTCCCCGCCAATGAAATTGAAAGTAAGAATACTATCCATTTATGTAAATCCTATTTTAAGAAGTATCTTTTTGACTTATTGCCCGTTGACAATTAACTGCATTTGTTAATAGGACATATGTGCATCACATTCTTCTTGTTTTTGTTTTTCTCATTTAATTTTTATCACTCCTTCATTCCACTTTATCACTTTCTTTCAAAGGGGCCAGACTAGAAAAGCTTTATTTCTGGCTTCCTACTCATCAGTTACTCAATTTTCTTTGTTTGCTTTAACTTCTCAAGTATGGTAACTTGTTATACATTTTTGTATGTATTGTTGTGTCTCCGTCTGAAATTATTTGATGACAATACAAATGATTGGAACAGAATCGTTGAATGTTGTGATCATTTGTGATACCCTTCTTGTATAACTCACATTTCCTTTTGAAATTTATAAAAAGTTTCATAACCTTGAAAAGTAAACTTGTTTCCTTTCTTGCCTAGCATGTCACATGGAGATGGGTGTCTATGGTCACTCCATAACAGTGAGATGGTGATCACATTTTCTGACAAGGTGCAATGGCTTAAAAACAAACAAAAACGAAAACTAACAAAAAACAATTTATTAGTATCAGAATGACAAAACAAACTAGTGCACAATCCAACTTTTCAAATTTAGTGAATAAACTTCAATTTTTTTATTTTTTTATCTCAGATCAGGAATGTCCTGTAAAAATGAGAGTTGGACTATTTGAATTTACTTTTTTAACTTTGTGATGTATATTTTTCACATTAGGTAGTAACACTTAAATGAACCCAGATCTTTGCTAAAGCAAGCTGCTTCATCAAGGTTTGAAGGCCAGGTTTTGGCTCAAGTGAAAATTTTAAGTTACTGGGTAAGAGTCAGCCTGACGCTTGTTTTTTCACCAAGGTCTAATAATTAGTCAGCTAATTAAGTTTCAAGTACAAGAATCCATTGTCTGGCAGGATTGGGCCAAACGGATGTTTGGAATTTGAAGTAGCACTTAATAACTGGTGTCACATCTCTCCTTTCAGATCTTAACCGGGTCATTTTGAAATTAGAAACATTTGCTTTGACTTTTGTGTTAATTGACTGCACATGTGCACAGGTCTTTTGAATGGCAATCCTGTGTGCAAATATTCAGTACGAGAAAACACTACTTTTGGAGTCTTGGGCTTGGTAATGGAAGGGAGAGCTTTGGGAAGGGATAATTCATATGTGCTTAAATGGTGTAATGGGACATTCATGGGACTGTCTTGTCCCAATAGCTCCTGAGTTTGGTATGTGCCCAGGATTAATTATAATCCATCTGCCACTAAGTTTAGACAGCATACAAAAGTCTCCCTGCTTTGACTGATCTCTGTTCCAAGGACACCATTAACTCAAGCTACATTCCTTTCTGATACATGCACAAATTACCAACCAAGATGTGATTTAAGTATCTCAGTGGAGTATATGGCATGTAGTGGGCTTTCAACTTCATTAGGAAAGGCAGCAGAGGACCAACTAGACTGTGCAAAGTCATCCCTGTCCTTCTGCCCTTGGAAGGAAAATGGTACTACAGACTCAGAGGGACTAACATCAGCAGACGCAGTCATGGTCTCGGTACAAACTAGGCTTGCATGTGTCAGCACTTGACACATGGACTTGGTTAACAATGGAAGACGTACATTAAAAGGGGACTCTTGATAGTACAATGCCTACAGAAAGTCAGTTTNNCCGACTAGTGGTGCACTGATGTCATCAGGTCAGAGGTCATTTCTCAGTCCTTCAGCAGGAGTAGCTCTTTTACAATTTTTGTCTCTGGGCAGCCAATCCTCACATATCATGCAGGATAAGTTTTCATCAAAGGAACAAACCCTAACCATGATGGTAGGACTCAGTATCACCTCATGTTCTACAGTATCATGCAGAAAAGGGTGTTCTCCAGACATGATTTCAACACATTATGGAAATTCTGTGTGGACTTAGGTGTTCAAGGTTTAATGCTATTATAAGTTTCTTCTGGTAAAACCAATACAACTGAAGACATTCACCTGCACAATCCCACTCTCCTTGATCCAATGTCCTGTACCATACCTGATCTCTCTTGATCCATACCCCTGCATTATCCCCCCATCCTGCTCCAAAACTCTGCACTATCTCCTGCTCCAGAACTAGGTGAACCTGTTCATCTTGGGCCAGGGACCAGCACTGTGACAGCCTCAGTGACCATTCAGTGTTGAATATTTAAAATATGACTATTGACTGATCTCTTTGTTAGGGTTGGGGGGGAGGAGTGATACAAGTAAAGAGGATGGAGAAAGCACATCAGTTGAATAAAACAGGGACAATATTGGCACAATGATAACTACTCAATTAAGTCACCAATACATCCATTTTGGTTAACAAATTGCATTACGCCCCCTTAAAACTCCATGGTCCCTGAACTTGTGCCCATTCTGTGGATAATAGACTGATCTTTTTCATGTTTGATTTCAATGTTTCAGTAATGCGGTCTAAAATTTTGGTTAATTGCTTACAGTCTTTCTGAAAAGATTTTTTTGCCAAAGGTTTGGACAGTAGAGGCAGAATTGTACGTTTAATAAAAAAGAAAATGCCCTTATCATTAATTGTCTACCTTTCTCTTTCCTTTGATACCAACCTGGAAAACGTCTATGCCAACTTTCTTTCATGAGAAATTCCATCAAGTGTATTGCTAATTAGAGTAGTAAGGATCGGATCAAAAATCTTAGCAGGTGATCATGTTGTTAAATACAGAGGACTTCTTTGGGAATAACAACTAATCTCTAATGCAGAGCATTTGTTTGGAAATTTCGGACGTATTGCATATATTTCAGACAGAAGGATCAAGGGAGGGTAGTTTTTACAACTGTAAGTGCAGTCAGTCCTTTAGTACATTTTCAAAAAATGCAGGAATGACAGCGATCCTGCATCAATTACAGGGTGAAAGAAAGTCTTTGTAAAAGCATGTTGAATTAAAGATGGATAGCAGAGACTTCCAAAATGTTCACATAACCCATCTAAAATACAAAAGTGACTTGCTGTTCTTCATTAAGAATGTCTAACTTAAACCAAAGTAGAAAGTGTAGTAATACTAGTGAAACACCAAGACCACAGATAAAAGACCAGGGATCAGCCTCAAACACATCCATTTGACAAATTTTATTCTTTCTTAACAAAGAAAAAAAAATATCCAAAAGAGAGAAAGAGAAAACAAAGATCTAAAAATGGAATTAAAATGAAAACCCAAGATTTGTTTCTATTTCACACATGGAAGACAATTCAATAGGACACAATGGGCTGAATAAACAAATGGAGTTACAGCGAGACGGCTAACGACCCTCAAAACTGACAAAGCTGAATTTCCCCTAAGGCGTGGCATGACATTTACTTCAGATAAAAAAGCTGATGTTGTGTAGATGACAGAGCAAAGTGTTCTATTTCATTTTGTGTGAACCAAAAAAAACCTAAATGCACAATCAGAAAATGAACCACTATCTCAATTAGATTTGCTGCCTCTTTCTGTCCATGACATGTTTTTTTTTCTTTTTATTTTTATTCCTAAAGTGCTTCAGTAACATCCAGCGGCATGGGCTATAAGTATAATATTTCTCTCCCGAGACATCAAGCAAATCGCCCACTTCCAAGCTTCACTTCAGCTTTCCGTGTTTTCCTTCTGTTGCACAATAAACTATTTTATCTGGAACCATGAAGTAGCATTAAGTTTTAAAGTTACAATAAAGACCCATACACCTCAAATATCATTTAGTTATCTTCACCACCCTCTGTTCCCATCAATTTCTCTTAATGTTTAAAATGCTCATTTTCAGTGAGCTGCAACCAATGAAAGTCATGACGTGAATCATTTCTCTTTAAAAGTTACCCAAATTGATTTTCTAAAGCAAATGGTATTTTCCTATCATCGAGATGCACTTTCCAAATGTATGACTCATACCCTACATCCACCGATAATGTGAGTCACTGCACCCAACATTTGTGCATAAATGCACCTTTCATTCACTTCTGTCAATGAAACCTGGGGCAAAATATTTTCCAAGAAAGAATCACAGTCCACAGTCATCAACACAATGGGTACATTGGGAAAAAAGGTAAACGACCTACCTTTAAACAATTTTGCCATAAAAGTATAATAATAAACCGTTAGCACCTTTGTGGTTTGAACTTACAATGACCTAAACCTCCTCTAATCCATGGTGTAAGTGATATCATTTGCATCAGCATGGTAGGAAAAAGCCATACACAGCACGGACGACTACCACTTGAACTTTGTTCAAATGCCTGTGAACAAGTCGGTTTATTCGTCAGAATTTCTAATTTCAGGAGTGATTGCTAAAGGTTGATTTCTGAAGGTTGATTTCAGCTGACAGGTAGAAATATGTTCATACTGTTTCATCAACAATTTAAATAAAAGATAATGTCAAGCCAAGTCCCACATGAATATGCATAAGTTGTAACTGCGGTGAATAAGTACCACATTCTATTCTCTGAACCATGCACATAGTACAACACATTTTGATACAATCCACCCACACCTTTCACATTGCCACTTCAACCTGCCTGTCAAAGTGTGTTAACTGTCGAATTTGTCAAATCTTATCACTAATCCTGAATAACATAAGAAAAAAAAAAACAGAGAAAACCTTGGAAAGTTTGTATTCAGTTATCTTTGTACAAAGCAACACCCACAAGGAATAACACTTCTACATAAGTGAAAATGGTAATGCAGTACAAATCAAATGTTAAACATTTTAAGTGGCAATATTTACAAGGATTCAAGTTTGGTTTTCTGTCAAAAAGTTTGTCATTAGGTCACTTACATGCTTTTTCCTTCCTTTTTCTGCCTGCAACATGATTTGTCGCAAAAAAAAAAAAAATGGAAGGAGAAGGGTAAGGTATTGAGATAAATGAAGGGGGAGAGACAGAGTAGGAATTAAATGAATTGACTGCTGTGGGGGGTGGGGTTACTGATTCCAAATAATGTAGTAGTGATCACAAGAGCCTGGGTCTACCACTCTCTCTATTGGCTAATATCCGCTCTTTCCGGAATATCTCTTCACGCTGTTGAAAAAAAATGAAAATACAAAAACAAAGAGAAGAATTAGAGTAACGTGAATACTGTTCAGTTTGAAAATGTGATTTGCGGTAATGTGTCAAAGTAGAATGATGTCATCAAATTCAACAACAGATGTGTCAACTCCCCCCCCCCCC
>VJOZ01002985.1:0-11741 GCA_009801055.1 Stichopus horrens | reverse complement strand
TTCGTACCAGAAAGGAATTTGAAACCTGCAACATACTGTATCCCCCCGGATCCTTCTTAACTACGGTCGTACTAATCCTTAAGCTGGTACTAATTCTTATACAAGCTGCTCCGCATCTTTCTAATTTGCTGTCAATCTGAGAAGAGTATAGTTACTTAGAACCAGTTGAGAATTTTGCTTTCCAAAAGGTAAAAATATAGCTTAGGGTGATGCAATACAGCCTTAAAAACTGAAGTCAGCTCATGACCTTTAGACCTAACCTAGGCCCATAGAATATAGCCTGATGAAACACCTAATTAAATATGCCTCTTGTATTAGAGCATGGTTTGTGTACAGTTGCAACCTGCATGAAAAATGGTTCAAGAACTGCTGTTATTGTGCACAAGTCTGACATCTAGGGTTCTAGGTTAGGCCTAAACCTAACTGTATTGTTTCCTAGGTGTCCCTAAATTACTTTTATCACATTCATTGGTTGTCCAAAAGTCTTGTCTTAAGCCTGTAGCTAGTTGATTCAAAGTAATCGTAGAATACCCCACATGTCAAAGCTATGTTTTAAAAACAGGCAATGCAGTGAAACTATTGACTGACCACATGTAATCTATTGATGTTGGAAATAATTCCAAACTTGTCCAAAGTGAAAATCAGTGGAAATTCTGGTAATGTTTAGTACAGGTATACGCCTTTTTGAGCGAGATTAATTATATCATCAAAATATCATTTGATGTATAGGAGGCTGCAAGGATATTCAGTCATTTTTTTTGTCAGATGTTTATACAAAAGTATGTAGTCAAAATACAGATGTATTGTTCGACATGTTTTTAGGAGTCGTGAGGATACACAGTCATTACGGTATGTCATGTCTGGAAGTGTCTGCAAGAGGCTATGATGAAACATATAGCCAAGATCGGAATTACGGTAACACATACCATATACGAATATTTATGTAAATCAAAAACACATAAAAATCTGCTGGATATCCACTCCTGAAGACAAAAATTTCCCTATTGATTTGAGCAAGTTTTGGAATGTATCTTGAGTAACAGTAAGTTCAGCAATTGTAGAACTGCATCACAGAGCAAATTTGAAGAAAAGTTCTTGAAATGGATGTTTATTTCTAAACATTAAGTTGAATTGGCATGCCCCTGTAGTCCATCTTCAGTGCACAATATCTGGTATCACATCTTACTTTGCCACAGATAATGGTAAAATTGCTACAAAATTGGAATATCCAGTATGATTGCAAACAGAAAGTCAGATCTCTTTACTGTACCTTTTTCTTATCAAACTAATCCTCTGCCGCATACAGCATGTATGTGCTCAGTGGACCAAATAAAAACAAACCTTAAATTACATTTTAAGTGGTCATAGTGAGGAGCAAGGTCTAGAGGTGAAGCTCATATGTTGTTTATGTTGTGCATTGTGAGTTGGTAGGCTGGTAGCTGTATACTGTATATACTATATACTGTAGCCAACATACTACCTGTGTTTACTGTGTTGATTGTAGGCCTACAGTACCATATGTGCTTAGCAGATATTGTTTCTTGAGGTAATAAATTCAGTTCTCAATTCTTTGTTGAATTTGATATTGGTACTGTACAGATTTCATGTGCAGAACTTTCCTTTCATCATGTGCTGTGTAACTTGCTTAATTCTTTCTTTTTTTTCTGTCAGGATTAGATGATATCGATGACTATGACCAGCAGGGCTACGGTCGGCGAGAAACTGAAGGTTTCGATGATCCTAGCGAAGAGGATGGATGGAAGACAGTTGAAAAGGTTGGTTCAACTGGTTTGCCCTCCTAATGAAACAAAAGAAGCAATTAGTCTTGAAAAAGTTTATCAATAGTTAGAAATCTGATTTGAGATCTAGATCCTTCTTGTCGATTTCATCTTTGGCCTACAACCTACGTAGCGTCTCTGTGGCTGCCACCTCTCTTAGGCTGCCACCCCTCAGAGTCTGCCGGCGATAGCCAAGAATTCCTTTCTCTCCATAAAATTACTTTTTCATTAATACTGTATATGGAGACAAATTCCTTTCTACTGCATCAGTTTTCGACGCAGTAGAAAGGAATTTGTCTCCAAAGCCTGCGGACATTAGTTTTTTCGTAGCGATAAGCTGGGCGAAAAAAGTTCGTCCACCACACGGGGTACTTGGCCTACTGTGATTTAGTGTGTCGATTTTACTAACAGATGGTCTGAAGTTCTCAGAATATACATGAAAAACTCATAATCATGAACATGAACAACTTGTAACTCATAGTCAAATCTTATCATTAAACCAGTGAATGAAATGAATTATATCAGCCGCTATGTTCATTGTCCGAGATAGCACACCAGCTGCGAAGGCTATCCTTTGTGTGTAACACTGCAAGTAAATACTGTAGACCTATTCCATATCTGCTCCAGGCAGCCACGATTCACCTAAGCTGTATTTAAAGGATCAATTTGAATATAGTATTGTTAGGAAGTGCTTCAGATGTAAACCTCTGTCAACAGCTGCAGTGTATGCAATCTAGCCGGTAGCATTTGCTCTTGGGGGCTCAAAGTTCAAATTTAGTGAAATTCTGTTGCTTTCAGATGGGTGATATATACAGACTGCCAGGGTCAATGCCATATTTATCTTTAGTTCAACCTGATTCTGGTATCTCAAGGTAGGAAAATTCAGATGGCTGTCCCTGAACAGTTCCACAATTTTTTAGGTGATCCGCCCATTTTCTTGATTCACACTACAGTGTATATGTTTATGATCGTGAATAATTTATATTGAGACTTACAGCATGCACTGCAGTTTAGTGGGGAGTTTACTGCCCTGTATTCTGTGACAGACTTGCAGTACATGGAAAATATTCATAGGAGAAATTTCCTCACAGTAAGCATATTAAGTATATGTGTTTAGCTGAGAGAAAGAAGTTGTTATTTATTTAATAATGAACACCAGAAAATAGCAAGAAATTCCCTCAAAATCCATCAAATATTGCCCATCTTTTAAAGCAAAACTCCCTTTTACACTTGACTCATGAATAAACATTGAGTATGTTTGAAAATATGTGACGTCAAGGAAGTGACTCACATGATACGGCTTGTGTCACCCTTTATTTCCTGAAAACTCTTTTCAATTTCAAGGTTGCTTTAAACTTGATGTGTTTTGTTTGGGGGTTTACTTCGGAAGGGATTTGTTTTTTTTAAAACAATTGATATCACTTAAATTTGTATGTAAATTTAAATGGCAAGTTCTTGCAGAAAATATATGTAACGCCTAAGGCTAGCGAAAGAAATACTGACAATGTGTAACGCACCACTTCATAATGCTTTCATCTATAGGTAGTCAGATCTGTCAAAATCTTTGAACAATTTTGAAAAGACAATGGACTTGGAAATGGTGTAAAACTGGTGGGCCAGTTTCCTCTAGAAAACTTACTGTATATACACTTATTTCATACCATTTCACGATTTTCCCGTTCAGTTTGCAATACCATTGATTCTGACACAAACTAAGTACAGTATCATGCTAAAGCTACAGTACCTTCCTTTTTTCCAAATGGCAAAGGTACATTGAGTAATTAAGATGCCCTTGATTCTGAAGCAAATGTCTACAGTACCAGACAATTAACCTCTTTGTTTTTCACATGCAACCACAGACTTAATATAACCAATTGTTGATGTGATGCTTATTTAATTATGAGCAGGGATAAGTTAGAACTTCAGAATCTGGTCATCATAAAAATTAAAAAAATCAACAACCTGACTCTCTATTCTGACGAAGGAGAACGTAGCCCGCTAACCAGAAAGCAGACTTGCAGAGCATGAATTTTATTTTGTCATTTCTCGAGTTTGATAGGAATGGGGATCATTGTCCATGCAGATATGGTCAATAGATAAACATGTACAGTAGTCCCTAAAGGGAAGATATTTCACAGCTGCTGTGGTTTTAAAAGGGAACATTCAGTGACGGGCACTACTTTGGTTGTAAACATGAAATGTAGTGGTAGTGTACAGGGTGTGGGTTGAATACATTCAATATAAACTGCACTCAGTTCAAAGCTCTTTGACATTATGGCTGAAACCATAATGTCAAAGAATTGACATTATGGTTTCAATTTCATGATAATTGTAAGAGCACTTGGAATGCAATGTGACCTACAGTATATTGTGCACCATACTGTACTTAGTTCTGTGCAGTAGGTACAGCTAGTACAGGTACTGTACATGTCAAAGTACTGTACAGTACTGTAGCAGCTAGACCTGCATATTGTAGTGTTAGTATGGTGTAGTCTTTCATAGTGTCAGATTTGGGAATCCCAAGTTTCCATTTCAAGTTCGTGGCAGCTTGTACCACCGATGCATCCTGGTACAGTCTACTGTACACAGCACACCCAAGCTCCAGTACAACCCACTGTGTATGTAACCATGTTACAACCTCCCACAGTAGGCCTATTGTTTACATGTAGACTAACATAGTGTCATACTGTGCAAACATTCCTCATGTGTACTTTAAGGTCTTTTAACTCAGCGTTTAAGTTCATTTTATCAGTGATTCTGTTGTATCAGCTAACCAGCCACATTGTTCTATGTCAAGAGTCATCAGCAATATACAGTAGATCACAGGTGTTACCTTGTCACACCTCCTACATGCTGCAATAGGTTCTCTTGAATATGGGATATTCAAGGTTGTATGGTAATGGTGAAGTGTGTGTGCACGGTGACTCTCCTAACTATGTTGTATAGTTAAGAAGTCTAGGCTGTGATCGTAAAAACTCGACACATTCATTGTTTGTCAGTTGCACTTTGGTATAAAGCAAATGAGTGAGCACATTCATTGTGTGTGTACAGCGAATGTGTTGCTACTGTACATGGGCATATTGTATGTGCATTGTATGGAACACTGAAATACACATACAGTACTAGCAAATTAACAATATCCAACTGTATGACAGCTTATTTGTGATATAGGCCTTTTGTACAGTGAGGAGCAACAGGCTTTTACCACAGTTTAGCAAGTGGCCAAAATGTGTGCACAGCTAGTGTGTCAACAAATTTATGTGAATGTTTTCGTCGATAGCAGCGAAAGTTTTAGTTTTTTCAGTTTAACCCCCCCGATCAATCAAACAAAATACAGTAAGTTTGTGCCATGAAAGTGGCTTTGCAGGCAAAGTCATCAAGTTAAAGTTGAGAATATTGAAAAATGAGTAAAAGTGAAACAATTATTTCAGATGCTACAGTAGATTAAAAATAGTACGAATTCAATTTTTATTTGTTGAGGACACCGCACTCCCCCTTGAGCTCCTTGGACAATTTTCATCAATGCAACATCAGATTGGTCCCAACCAAACAAAGGACTTCAATCCACCAGTGACCATCTGTTCTTCGATCCACCAGTGATAAGTGTTCCACTTGTAAATGGAAGGATGTGAGAGTGTCATTTCATAAAATTACAGAAGAATTTTTCTTAAATTATTTCATAACCATTTTGCAATAATATTTGGTTATAGCCCTGTGTTTTGATGTGTACCTCTCTTTTTGACACCCCAATATTCTGACACCACTACAGTATGTTGTTACACATCCATCCACTTCAGACACCATCTGGGGGCCTGGCTGTGATGCTAGTTATGATGTATTGATCATACTTTACAGGGCTTACTTTAAAGTTGCAACACATGGTTGATAAGACCTAAGTGTTGAAATCAATAAAAAGCATGAAATACTGTCAGTAGTATAGCATATATACTGTAGTACCATACGTACCTTGTGCATTTGGTAATTTGTAAACATTTGTGCTAATGGTCGGAGGACGGAGCTTAAACAGCACAATTGAGATTGTGATACCATTGGTTCTGGGGACAAGCACTGCACATTCATCAGACCCAGAGGGCCGTCTTACTAAGCCCATGATGTCGGAATATAGGGCTGTCAGAACAAAGGGTTGTCCAAATATTGTACCGTATATGGCTGCAGTCACCAGCAGCAAACATGCTCCAGTTGGAAGTTATGGATTCTTACAGTGAAAATCTGTTGGTGCATTACATTATTGGAAACATGTCTGCAGATCAGGTAAACTACTGTAATTGAACATGCGTCCTTTCCTTATGCACATCCAGTTAATCTTGGTCTGACAGTATTTTCTTGGACATGTTCATTGCTATGAACATACAGTACTCTTCTTTTTTTTTTTCTTTTGTGTCACATAAAGTGCCATGGGCACTTTGGTGGTTTTGACACATTTTAAATCATTGTTTTATGGTATTTATTATTACTATTGTATTCCTTTACTTGTAGGCCTATTATTTTGACTTCGTTGGGAAGAAGCATCACACATGATACAGAAGAATACATGATAGCCCTACTTACAGTTAGTTGAACTTCATTATAAACTTAATCTGCTAGATATGCAATCTAGATTTTCACAATATTACTTTATGTCCCATGAATGTGCATGCACCTAGCTTCACACATACTGTACCAATGGAGAGTAACTGCAAACAATCTGGGAATAATATGCAAATGAGTTAAATCTGGGCAAGAAGCAGATCAACTTCCCCCCGGAAGGCATCACGTCTTTCACTCTTCGTGTATGTTACAATGCCGCTGGTCGGTTTGGTCGTCGCATGGCGAACTGTCAATCAATGAGACTGTTCAGAGATACTTATGGGTGTGGTTTTTGAAGCAGAGCTATGATTTCACTGATTGCAGCAACATTTTTCAGGATTTTTATTTTTTAGAAATTTGTGTAGACCTGCCGATACATGTCATTATTAACGTCTGTTTATCAAAGTCTGTTTATCTCACACTTTCAGTTGCTCTTTATACAGCTAAATGATTGCAGTATGGAACAATCCCAAAGATCTGTGCAATTAAGTTTTATTTATCTTTTCTTGTAGCATACTTTTTATGTTCAATAGTGTTGTTGCTATGTAAAAATTTCAAAAACGAGGAGCACTTTTCTTAACTTTCTTTATCATAGGGGTAAGTTGGATGGAACCAAAAGCACACCTGAATAAATAAAGTGTAAAACTATTGATTGCATACAGAAGTCACAGCTGTGCACAGCCTAAGTCTAACCTTAATTCATGACATGACATGACACTTTATGTCCATGTCAATCAATTTATTTCATTAAGGTTTTATACAACCATATACTGTAGGTTTGATTTCTTGTTTACTTACATTATTTTCTACATAGCACATGATCAAAATCTGTTCTATTGCATAGTATTTTGTCCTCAAATGTAGAAACGATGTTGTTTGGGTTATTTGCCAAACGACATCAGGAGCAAAGTCTAAAAACCGATATCGTTCTCCGATATCACAACAACACTAATGTTCAACATGGTTGGAATACAGTGCCCGTGTTTACTATATAAACCCGAGTTTGCTGACATGGAAACATAAAAACTAGTATGATAGCTACTGTACAGTAAGTAAGTAGATAATTATCTCAGGCTCTGTATGAAGGTTAGTCTGGCTAGAAATTCAAAGTATCATCGGACAAAAATGTCATAAGAAATGATACTTTTCATTTCTGCCAGTCCACGTCTTCACTCATCTCTGCATTGTCTATTAGTCTAAATAGACTGAGCAAAAATACAGTATGTCACTTTGTACAGTAATATCTGGAGTATATATGTGGAATATAATACAAAAAGTATCTGGAGTGTACAGTAATTACACTTATAATGTGTAAATCATGCCAAGATATGTAGAACCTGTTGATTAGGAAGGCTACCAGTTGAAATAAAGTTCAGAGATACCTGTACGTACCCAGTATCTCATTAAAAACATTCTTTTTTACTATATTGTTGCTTTGTGTCATTTTTGGTGGAGGTCAAAGGTCATCTGGAAGACTGGGAGGGAGAGGCTGAAAACTTTTTTAACACAATATCTTAAATTTTTGAAAAGTTTGGACAAAGTTCATACTTGGTATATGTTGCATCATGGTATTGGTGCCTTCAGGGCATTCAAGATTTGGGTCCAAGGTCCATGTAGGCCATTTTAATAAATCATGCAAAATGCCCCTTCTTGTACAGATTGTATGGCATTAAGTTGACCTTGTGTCACATTACTACTATGTTAGTGGTTCCCTCTGGTTGTTCAGAATGATTGTTCCCATTTGGACCATATGGGCACATCCTTTTGGTATCAATGGAAGTTTTGTTATGTTAGAAATCTTTTCAATTTTCACAATGTACAGTAGTCAGGACACCAAACTCAGATTTTCAAAAACAGCTTTTAAAAGCTATTACTTATATTCTTTAGAAGAATGTATGCAACATTTGGATGATGGTATTTTGGATGACCTCTGCTGTATGGAATGGTAGTACTTCAGTAATAATGTGAAGATTGGATTATACTTGAAAAATACTTCTTTGAAGCGGGACACAATTTGGTGTCCTGTTTTTATACTAAGTGAACATTTGGCTCTCAAACTGAACTATGTTACATTCATTTGAATTTGGCAAGCTACGCATTTTCTAAAAGTACTGTAACTACAAGAGGAAATGTTGTAAAATAAGTATATAATAAATATATCAGAGTACTTGCAAAAATAAACAGTGAAATTATACTTGCAATGGGACACCAAAGTTTACACGCTCGCAGTTTTACACTGTGAAACAACACTTTTGTTTACAGTGCTATTCTGTCATACAGTTTCTGCTTATGTTAAACTGAATACTCTTTCCTTACTATATGAAAATGCTTTGAAAAATGCATCTTGCATATTATTTTAAATTTGCAGTTGTCTGGCAGCTCATGGTAAAAAAGAAAAACAGGTTACTTAGGTAGTCAATGTCACATTACTCGGTGTCCCATTTACACGGGGAAAATATCAGTGTGCCGCACATAATATAATATGTACATATTAGGTATATCAAATGAGAACAAATGCACAAACATATTTAAAATTCAGACTTGCCAACCCCTTTTGAGTTGATTAATTATCACAAGAAATTCTTTCAAAGAGATTGCACCGATCTCATTTCACTATATACCTGTACTTGTTGCGATGTTACTATAGGGTGTCATCCTGACCACAAAACTTAAAATTGTGAGGGTCTTTTTTGACAACAAGGGTAGATATGTGACATGTTATTTTTTGACATGTTACAGGTAGGAAACTCTTGGACACACTGTGCTAGTTTACTGTATGACGTACTGTACAGGCTGGTATGTGTAGGTATGCAGTTGTGCATGTTGAGACATGATTCATCAGTTACCACATAGGTCAGATTCATAGAAAAAGAGAATTAAGTCCTCGTACTGAAATCATGGAAATTACAATACATTTGTGTATTCTTGTTTGTTCACCCTCTTAGCATGGCCTCTCTTTAGTAAGAAGTACACTATTTTGTTAAATTAGTAACTTTTCTGATGTTATTCAATTAGAACCATGGAATGTATTACAGTATTAAGGTTAGTGTGGTTTCAAAGGCTAGCCACATTGAGGTGTTTCATGAAATTCACTTAATTTCTCTGAACCTGTCCAGTTTATCCTACACACTAATGACAAATGGTCAAACTTACAAGCTAAAAGAGGATCCCCATGTGCCACATACAGTACTGTGTAAAGGAACTTCACTGGTTGAGTATATGATTGATTCAATCTGGTTTTTGAATAATTCCGACTCAGACACTTTTCACATTAGCATTGTGCATTTCTAATGCACAGCCAGTACAAGGCATCAAAGTTAGGGGTGGCTCAGCTGCTCAATTACAGTGCCAGTGTAGCGCATGCATGAGACTAAATTTAGTCATAATTTTGCAACCATGCCATATGACTTGAGATCTATAATGGATTTGCAGTTCATTGGCACAATGTAGTGTTTACAATTAAACCAAACATAACAATGTCAAAGATGTTGTACGGTACAGTACAGTGTGTTACACTACTACTGCAGTTGACTACTGTACAATACATCAGCCCATGTCAGCAGAGATTGCAAGCACATGAAATATGTACTGTATTGTCCAACAGTAGATGCCAAGGCGAGGCTGCACCGTACATGTGTAATTGTGAGGTTGTACACTATCTACAATAATGAGTCTGCAACTGAAAGATGTGTACAGAGACAAAAATGCAGAGCAGTGGTTTTTCTTTTTCGTATCATTCCCACCCCTCCTCCTTTCCAGACCACAGCTACAGGCTACCACAGTAGCAGTACTGTAACTCATCACCCTAAGCTATATCTGTGGCTTCCGGAGAGCAAAACTCTCAACTGGTCCTGACTTCTGAGATACAGCACTCTTTGATTGACAGCAAAATGAGCAAATTCGAAAGATGCAGAGTAGCCCATATTACGCAGCACACACAGGGGTCTGTTGTTTAAATGGTAAACGCATTTGAAGGAATTTTAGACATGCTATGGAAGGGACTACTGTAGAAGTACTGTAGATGGGAGAATTGGGGGTAATGAGTTTTCGTCTTTAAATAGATCAGAAGTTGCTCTTGTTTCACCACAAGATCAGTGATCAATAAAAATTACCCCCCATCAGATACCAAATCCCTTCCTCCCAGGGATTACCGTTAAGAAAAATCTGCTATTGAAGAAGGTGGGTTCACATTCAACTAGGGGTTGTACTGTACATCTTCCAGAGAGAATGCAATTTGTCATCATTTACTCATGACTATAATGATATAAGTTTAAATTTGCAGATCTCTGTCACAACAGGAATAATAACAACAACATTTCTCAGTTGGATATCCCAAGAAAAGTTAACATGTAGGCCCTACTGTATCATGCATTAAAAAAATGTGTTTCTGTAACAGTGAGGAACATGCTTACTGAATTTTAGCCACCTCTATTGAACATATAGTGACGTTGGTGCCTCAGTACCTATAGTTTGTGCCTACTGACTTACAAACTCCACTTTCTCTTAAAGGGAAAGAGGGCATTTACAGTGAACCAACATATGTCATGCAAAGAAAATGCAGTAGCTTTTACTTATTGTTAAATTATTCAGGCTCACCAATAAATATCTACATAAGCTTCTTGTCCTCTAAAACTTACACATAAGATGAGCACATGGAAGATTTTTCATTTGGATTATTGAAAGTCTGGGTAAACAAATAGTTTGATTTCGAACTTTTGGTCTCACTTTTGGTGGAACATATTGTTGTCATTGAAACGGTCGGTTTTTGGTTCGATGAAAGACAAACCTATGCATTCATGATGGTGTGTACTGTATGTGTGTGTGTGTGTNNAAAGTTCATGTCCCCGATCGGCGCCCTAAACGGGAATGTGTCTGTGTCTGTGTGTGCATCTGTGACACTTGCTGAGGACCGCTCTAACTCAATAGGGGAACCTCAGATAAAAGTCAAACTTGGTATGTAGGTTTGCCATATTCAGAAGGTGTGCCCTATTGTTTTTGGTGGAGGTCAAAGGTCATCTGGGGGAACTGGATACAAAAGTCTGATTTGCTTGGGTAGGCTGTAACTCAATAGGGGAAAGTCAGATGAAATTTAAACTTGGTGTACATGTAGGTTCGCCATATTAAGAAGGTGAGCCCTATTGTTTTTGGTGGGGGTCGAAGTTCATCTGGGGGAACTGGGGGCAAAAGTTTGTTTTGCTTGGGTAAACTGTAACTCAATAGGGGAAAGTCAGATGAAAGTCAAACTTAGTATGTACAGTAGGTTCGCCATATTGGGAAGGTGTGTACTTTCGTTTTGGGGAGGTCAAAGGTCATCTGGGGGAACTGGGGGCAAAAATCTGAAAACCTTGGTATGCTACGGATGCTCATATGTTCCAT
>VJOZ01002959.1:0-13338 GCA_009801055.1 Stichopus horrens | reverse complement strand
ACTACAATGCATTTTTGCATTCTTGTTTTTAAATTATCAGAAACACTGTCTGGTTGCTGCTGTTTTACAAGATTTGAGGACTTGTTCAATAAGATGAAAGTTCTGGTAGAGTAAGGTGCTATCTTAAGAGGTCTCATAATGGAAATTGATTAAACCATTGCTTTATTCTATTTGTATTACTTCTAAGATTTTACGTATTCACCAAGGCATTGGAAAGGTCTAAAAGGAAGGTCAAAGACAAAATTATCCCAGCAGGAACTGTAGCAGGGGATAATTTTGTTGTGAGGCTTTTTTTTTTTTAGAACTTCTATTTTAGTTTCATCACTTTGTCGATCCACACTGCAGTGATGTGTAGTAAGTTAACATGTGTTTTGCGATTGATTTTCCTTCTTTAGACTATACATGTTTACAAAGGACATGAAAGGAATATTCATCTTCTTATGCCTTTTGGCGAGCATCTGATATCTGTGGATGACAGTTCCAACCTGAAAATATGGAATAAAGAAACAGAAGGTAAGTCTGACTTGACAACCTGGTTTAAGGGCCTTAAGTATGTGTGTTCAGTGCTAACTTGATGTTATATAAGAAGACTTAGATCAGTATTCATATTCAGGAGCATGAAAACAGTTTCTTCTGTTCACTCTAAGCTCATTTTGCACACTAAACAGAATAAACTACACACGTTTTTGTCTAGGGCATGAAAGGCTTGTATACTGAGTACAAAGCAAAGAATAGCTAGTCCAGGAGGCATTGTAGGGGACCCAGATATCTGAACAGTGAACAACACGAGTATACTCATATATTTTAAATCAACAGACAAAAGAATGGCCTTTTAATATCTTTGTGTAAGGACAGTGTCTCGAACAGTCACGATTGTCACAGTGGTCATGGTTTGAGCATCTTCCTGCAGTATATATGCTGTGATGCAGTGAATCAAGCAGACCAAGGTTCATGCTTGGAAGAGAACATTGCTGGATCCGAACTGTGCATGATAGTAAATACGAAACTAATGCAAACAATAACACACATCACACATAAAATTGTAGAATATAATCATGTACGAAAGGGTAGTGCACACCTACACATTTGGAGTGCGACATCATGTTGTGGTGCAAACTAACAACATCAGTTAGTACATAACTTACCCATAAGTTTCTGTTATTCTTGTAATTTAATGTTTCCCAGAAAAACTACGCACAGAATGATACAGAGATAACCATCAATTTGAAGGATAATCCACACAGATAGTTTCTCATAGGCTTGGAACAATGAGATGAATTTCAATGTGTTACAATATGAATGGAACAGTTTGCAGTTTAATAGTGTGTATTCAGTTCGACAAGTCTAGTTGCTCTTAAAGTTGCAGATCATGCACAAAGTTTTTGGAATATATTTAAGAACAATATGGTATATGAAGTCATCAATGAATGTGTTTGACTTGCTACATTTGTTTGTCAGAGATTTATCTGGATCTGGAGTTTGATAACTCATCTTTCCAAATCACCTGTTTGCTTCATCCGACCACCTACCTCAATAAGATACTCCTTGGGAGCCGACAGGGTACCATGCAGCTATGGAATGTCAAGAGGAAGTAAGTCGTAGACATGATTCTAGGTCTGAATTAGCATTTCAGTGGCACTCTCTTGCCACAAGATGGCTACCTAGGTATTACAACCTCTTCAGAGCTAATAGTTCAGTTGGTAGAGCACAGAAGTCATATTCCTTAAGTGATGGGCTCAAATCTTGGTGCAAGGAAGCTGTTTTCAGTTCCTTGTCAGCTTTAGCACAATCTTTTAGTTCTGGTAGAAACTCTGTCTCACACCTCCTTCACGTTATTATCATCATCGTACATTTGACCATTTCACAATTGATGTGGACTAGTTTAAGGAGAACAAGAAAAACAAACCAAGAGCAATCTTATCATGGCTGATTAATGTCATATTTTTCTGTGTAGCATGTGTATTGATAAGCTTAAAACATTTGTACCTCATCACACTGATTTACTTTCACTGTCTGAGTCATGTTTTGTCTACCTGCCATTGTGATGGCTTCTTATTCAGTTTCAGTTTTTTTTAATGTTTGGGGTTTTACTTATAACAAATTTGTAAAGGAGCAAGTAAACTTTCCTCAATTGTTACATAAGCAATGGAGGTGAGAGTTCTAGTCTTGCAGAGGAAACTTGCAGGGAACATCATGTCTTTCTATTAAAGTCAAAGTCAGCACTGTCCTTCTTCTGCACTGAGGTGAATGTGGCAGTTGTTTTAAATTACGTTTCTCGCTTTCTTTGAAGGTTTGACTCCGTCGAAACATTTCACAAAAAGAGCACATGAATGTCAAACTATGACTAGAGTTTACAGTAGTTATCAACGACGGAATCGACAACTGGTATTTTGAAACAGTTTCTGCAAGATTCTGTACATGCTCAAAAGTCATAAATGGAACTTGCATTTTAGTTGCAATAATACATGTTAAAGGAGAAAATGGTATGCATACTCTGATCTCTAAGTATCAACGTGATTAACGCTATGGTTCATGTTTTCTGTTGTTTTTTTTTTCAGTGCTTTAGTGCACTCATTTGAAGGATGGGAAAGCCCTATCACAGTCCTAGAACAGGTGAGCTTTTCTCCAAGAGGGTGTTTGCTTGCATTTCCAACAAGATGTCTGCCACCCTGGAAATGCAAGTTGGCACATGCTGTGGTTCACATTCTTTTGGTTGTTGTCACAGCTGAGCTGACTGAGTTTCTCAATGTTTAGCTTGTTTTAGGAAAGCACACTGAGTACATTTCTGGTTGCGTTGCCATCTGCTAGTAAGGTCTTGTACTTGACTCATTTGAATCCAAAAAGGAAGACTCATTATTTCTTACTTAGCTGACTTAAAGAATGCCTTCATGTGTTCTTTATCATCATTGTAGTCAGTGACATAACTACAGGACAAAGTTTTTAGAGCAGGTGAGTGCATAATTGTAAGTTTTTGCCTTGTATTGAAGGGCTTTGTTTGTATTTTCCAACAAGGTATCTGTTACCCTGGGAATGCATTGGTGCAAGATGTGTTTCACAATTGTATGGTTGTCGTCACAGTAGAGTTTGTGAGTAGCGTCAGGGTTTGCTGGTTTTGGAAACTATAGAGAGTAAATTTTAAGTTGTGTTGCCATCTGTCCTAGCACAAAAACATACTTGATTCATTCTGATACAGAAAGGAAAATATCAAATTTATTTCTGGTAGTTTAGGTCTATACTCAGTTGACTTTATTAGAAGTGCTCACATCTCTTCAAGCACATGTGTTGTTATTGCTGCATTTCAAAAGTACACTTAGTGACTGGTGATATTTCTCACAGTTGTACAAAGCTAAAAAATCTCCCATACCATGGAGTATTTGTTCAAATATAAATAGAGAAAGGCCAATTTTTCCAAGCAATGATTGTGGCAGAACTAGGTCCCTTGGTAAGTGTACAAAATATGTCTTGGCATAAGAGTTTAGCCAAAAAGAAAAACTTATTCAATCTTCTATCTAATTTACTTCCTAATTGGTCAAATTTGTCCTGAAAGAAGTGTGGTGTATGTGTTGTTCTCCAGGTTGATATTCAAATGGAAGAGAAAGGTGGAGGATAAACGATAAAGGATAATGTTTTTTTTCCATCAAATAGCACATCCTGCCCATTTGTTGTCACTTTTTGTTGGCAATGTGACTGCAGGATGATGATGATGATGATGAAATGTCAAACCTTGAAATTTCATAAAGAAGCAAACTCAGCAAACATTCACCAGCAAAAAAATTACCAACCTGCATTGATTGCAAGATCTCGCATGAAAGTTGCAATTTAATGAATCACAAAAGTGAGTTTGCTGGATGTAATAAAGTGGACCAAACATTGAAAAAACCTAAAGTCAATTAATTATTGGCTGGTTCTTCCTCCCTGCACATGAGAAATCTTGTCTGGTGACTATTTCACTTTTGTCTTTCTCTCGATCCCATCATGCAGGCACCTGCCATCGACGTCGTTGCTGTCGGACTGGAGAACGGCAAAATTGTCGTCCACAACATCAAGTACGATGAGGTCCTGCTGTCATTTCACAGCGACTGGGGACCTGTAACCACCATCGCATTCCGAACAGGTGAGCATCCAAAAATAGATCCTGTCAAGGTTGACGGATGACTCAACTGGCACATTGCTGTAATTGAATTATGAAGTAGGGTTAGCTCAGTTTGCTTGAAAGAACCGATTCAAACACAATATGTTACTCCGTTTGTTGCAAACCCATCTTTCATGCTATTGGATGGCTCAGACAGTCTTGATGATATTTCCAATCCCTAGCTTTATTCCCACTGTGTCAATTATCTAGTGAACCAGAACAAATGGTGTTGCATAATGTTTATATTGAATAAACTGTGCAATCAAAATGCAAGGGTGCACCCCTCCTCCACCTGTGATGTATGCTCAGATATTATCAAAATCCTTTAAAAGTCTGAAATAGCTGATTGCAGGTTTGTTCAAACTGTCACCACAGTCTGTTAAAGTCTGGTTGAACAAGTTTCAGTAAGGATACAGACATCATGGTCACTTCAATACAAAATTGCTCGCGAACCATATGCGAGCCTGTAGCAACTTTAATACGTAATGGTGGCAGTTGCTTCTTGTTTTGCCTTGCAACTTTTGAATTTCTTTCACAAAGTAAAGTGAAGTTGCAAATATTTGTTTCATCCTTGCTTGTAGTGACATTTTCTTCCAGTATGTTGCTTCCCATTATTGAAAAATCCCTAATAAAATGAAGAGTAAACAGTGTATGGATATAGGTAGGGGCTGGATAGGGTTTGAAAGGGTGTTGGAAAGTTCAGTTGGGTTGCTCCAATCAGATGAAGTGATATCAGGAAATTTAACAGATTAAAAGAGGTTTAAATGAGTGGAACCACTCAATGATTGCATTTTACTAATGATATGTCTTTTCAGACGGCGAACCCATCATGGCCACTGGCAGTCCAGTCGGCCACATTGCAATCTGGAACCTTGAGGAACGCAAACTCCAGTCCCAAATGCGCAACGCTCATACAGGCTCTGTCACGGGGATGGCATTTTTACACGGAGAACCTATTCTCATCACAAATTCACCTGACAACAACTTAAAGGTTGGTGGGCCTCTTTTATTGTCCTATCGAGAAGATTGTGCTTGGACTAAAATTCTCATGTTGGGATGTACATATTCCTGCAGGGGCATTTCTGAGTTAGCAGTTAGCAAAGTAAATCTTATTACTTTACATCTGCATATCAAGACATAAAAGAAATAACTCAAATCTATTTTCATACCAAGGCACAACAGAAACAACATGAGGGAAGTCACTTGACCAACATAAAATAAAAAAAAACCCAAATGATTCGACTCAATTCATGTCACCTATGTTTGAACTTACACCATCAGTGTCTCTTGAAAAGGTTTAACAGGTGAATGGTAAAGTCCATTTTGATTGATTGAACTGTTGTAATTTACTTATGAACATGGAGTTCGGTGAAGTTTGTGATTGCATTTAGGATCAGGATCAGTTATGTTAAATGCATAATATTTTATCATCCTTTTTCGACTTCTCTTTTGATAACTATCTTCCCAAAGACTTGGGTCTTCGATCAGTCGGATGGAAGTGGTCGTCTACTGAGGAGGAGGTGTGGTCACAGTGCACCTCCATCTAGAGTCCTCTTTTATGGAAAAGATGGGAGAAACATCATCAGTGCAGGTAATTCAGTGAATGTTCTCCTTGCAGGGTAATGGGTTCCAGGTCCACATCCTAACCTTCCATAAGCCTGTTTATGAACTATTGCAAATGCTTGTTTGTGAGGTACAGCAAAGGCCAGTTTATGTGGTAAAGTGAATTCCAGTTTATGTGCTATTGTGAATGCCAGTTTACATGCTAAAGCAAGTGTTTAATCAGAGAGTGCTGATATTCAGACTGGTAGTTGTAGCACAGTATTTCCTTGATAACGTTCCTTCTGTTTTTTTTCAAAATCAGGTATATCCCATTATTCCTTTAAAAAAAAAAACAAGTGTTTTGCAAGAGAATGTTATCCTTTTTGAAGCAAAGCATTTCTTTTCATATTATCAGTGTTGACAAGAATGGCACTCAAATGCTGAAATGAAAACTTAGTGTAGAATTTTCACCTGTGAATTCACTTTTCTTGGGATCTAACCAGAAACACTTACTGTACTGTTGCCTACATTCAAGCAGGCAATATCAATTTTAAAGTTCTCTTTAACATTTACACCCGAAACTCGTATGTCATATTTGCTGACCTCACCCAACGTCTTGAATCTAGCTCAACAACTGGTTTAATTTTCCCTATTTCACAGGTCAGGATTCCTCCCTGAAATCATTCTCCACCTTTCACGAGAGCCTCAATCGTGATTTCGGGCAAGCTTACGACAACAAGAAGTCTGGCAAACGTCTCAAGAAGAAAGCTGAGCATCACAAACTTGGTGCAATAATGGCCATTGCCTGTGGTGAGTCTAGTGATGCATATTAAACATCCTGAAATAATCACCAGGTACAGTTGTGTCATGAATTAGTAGAAGAAGTAGAATTTTTTAAGATTGGAACCTCTCTGATTTAAAGAATTTCTAATTTCAAAAGTTTATGCCTCTAATATGTCCATGAGGATAATTGATGGGACTGTCATTGTTCATGCCAATGAGTTAAAAGTATATTTCAAATCTCATGAGGTAGACAATAATTTTGGATTCATTGTGCAATTGGTTATTTCAAATTAGCTCCCCCCACAATCACACCACCCCTGTCAAAGGGATGGAACCTACAGAGTAGGGAATAACAAAGTCATACAAAAAATATTTTCCATCTCTAAGATTTTAATGTTTTAATTTATAGAATCAAGTAAGAAGAGTGACTGGGATAGCCTGGTGGCCTGTCACCATGGCAGTCCGTTGGTTACCACGTGGGATTACACCAGATGCACCATGGGTAAACACAAAATATGCCCGCCAGAGCTAGAAGAGGACCTTGGAGCCCAAGCAACAGTGAGTAGAAGACACTGGCTCAATTAAATGTTGCCTTTCTTTAGTGTTTACAAACTCTGTATAAAAGAAAAGTTTAAGGATACTTACCATTACTGGCATTCCATCAGATTTGACTGACAACATCAAAGAAAAAAAAATAACTTCACAAGCAATTTTGATGTAAGAAACATGTTAAGGGAAAACAAAATGAGGAATTATTCAGTCTCTGAGTTCGATGTATATGTATCTCAATACATTACGTGTATGCAGATATTGTGTGCTTTCAGAGATGGCTGGAAATGTTTCCCCTTCAAGGTTTTAATCATAATGTGATCGTCATAGCAATGCATATTCCATTTTAACTATGGATCGGGTTCTTTTGGTTTGCTGTATTAATTGAATTTTCTTTGTCAGTGAATTGTAGGCATCCCGTAATCATAAGGTACATGTTACGTTTCAACTTATAATAATGCAACTGTGTTCTTTGAATTGTTCACTCTTCGAAGGCCGTGGATCTAACGACATGCGGAAACTTTGTGCTGATTGGTTGGAACTCTGGTCATGTGAAAATCTACAACATACAGTCAGGCATTTACAGAGGGAATTTTGGAATGGAAAAAGGTAAAGCAAACATTCCTTGACTTTCCTTAAGGACCTGTCATGGCTGGCAGCAGTAGAGTAAGAAGATGTGATGATGGGAAAATGTGTAGACATTGTACATGAATTTAGCTAGTATGTCTCTGTATGTGCTAGAGATACAATGGTTGAACTGCTGATTCCAATTTTGCAGCCACTGGCTGCATAGCCAAACTACTTAACCGTACACCAAAGTTTGCGTAAACAGAGTGTTTTCTCTGAGCTAATTATGTACATGTAATTATTGGAGATCAAATAACACTGTTTTGTATTGTTCATTGCTGTAAATGTAGAAGCTTGTGTTGATGGTTCTGTACTTTCCATTCGATCTTCACAACCTGGGAGTGATTTTAACGAAGTAATGCAACCCTCTGAATGTTTGCCACTTTTTGTATGGACCAATAACACCAGATGTCCAATTGCATAATACGGATCACTTAAATCTCTTGAAGAAATAAGCAATAATGATACTGACACAGGTCAGATAAGCATGGCAACAGAAAGTTTTAAGTCTAACTTACTTTAAGACACTAGTGTTGGATTCAGGTCAAAGGTCATGGCACATTTCTGCTGTTGCGGGAGCTATGTCTGTAGTATTGTAAACATCTTATTTCTGTTATGAAACACCTTAGCAATTTTGTGTCTTCATCTGATTGGATAATTGGTGGTCACATGCCATGCTTGATTCAGCACTAGCATAGGTGAGCCACATAGTAACCCATGACAATGAGTCGACAATCACTGTCTGCAGTACACACAAGTGTGCTGTGAATCAGTGTTATCAGTTAACTCATTGGGCATTTTACAAAACAAATAATGAGCGCTTTTTATTCACATAGTAGTGTGGAAAATTTCATTGATTGAAAGGTATAAGGTTCTTTTCAACTCTGATTTGCCTTGGTGGATAGAATACCCAATCTGTCAGTGAATGAAATTACTCATACTATTGCACAAATGGAAAACTTCCATTATTTTTATATTATGTCCTATGATATCCACACAGCTCACACCAAGCCTGTTAGGGGTGTGGCTGTTGACTCTCTCAACCAGCTTGTCATGACGTCGTCTGCTGATCAAAAGCTGAAATTTTGGCTCTTTAGAGAGAAGACACTGCTGCAAGAAGTTGACCTGGGATACCCTGTCAGTCACATGAAATTACACAGAGAGAGGTATATATGTCAAATATCCAGTCCATTGATTCTTACTTTTTTGTCCCCACTGACTGTCTTTAAGGTGAGACGTTGCATTTGACTATGTACAGTGAAGTTCACATTATCTCCAAGAACTGTCTGTTGGAATCTTTGGATATAGCACCCTTCATTTGATCTGCCTGTTCAGACTTGCAAGATTTGAAGAGAGGCATCTCTGCACTTTTACAGCTTCCTTGGATGCAACTCAAAAAATCTGAGTGTCATGTGATAGTTGAAGGGGTAGCTCTCAAAAACTTTGCATGATGCATTTAATTGGTGAGAGGTAGCATCACATCATCATTGATGTATCCATGATCAGAAGGTTTGGTTCTTTTCACTAAAGACAAATACGTGTCTATGTAAACCCATAGTCTGCACTGCCTGTGTCTCTGTTTACCTTCGGAACAACTGCTAAAGGAGGAGAATTGATAAATTTTAGAAATAGTATGTTTTCTTCTTTATTTATTGTTCCACTATGTGCCAAACGTATGCACTATGTGCCAAATGTATGCATCCTATTGTGGGAGGAAAAAAACAACCTGCAGGTGGAAACTTTACCTTACCTGACAGAAAAGCAACTGTATGGAATTTGAGGTCGCTCTTTATAATGACATACATAGTTGAAAGAAAACTTCTTTAATTTTACTTAAACTCATTTGCCACTGGTATTGCTGAGGTCAAGTTTCTCTGCAGCAATGAACTGAACTTTCAGGTTCATGTTGAATTTCTTTCCTCTTTCCTACTATGCTAGCTCCATGTTGGCCTTAGCTATGGATAACTTTAGCATCTACGTTGTGGACGTGGAACTACGGAGAATCGTCAGGAAATACCAGGGCCATCAGAACGTAATTTCTGATATGGTAGGTGTTCTTTGTGCGGTGATTCTGTTAGCCAACTTAGTGGCAAATTCATGGTGGCAAAAACTCAAAGTAACTGCGTAACGAGTTTTGAATGTGGTCCCTGACCGACTGCTTGAGAGGGAAGTTGTTCAAACAGTATCACATTTATTACCTTAATGTTGCTGAAAATGCAAACATGTTAAAAGGAATATCCATTGCAGAGGATCAAATTAAACTTCTGAAACTTTGCGATTTCACTGAAAATGACACTTTAATTTCATACTTTCTGTACATATATTGTCATTGCTGTCAAGCTGAATTGAGGAAAAAAGCTGAAAATTCAGTAAATATAGCTCATTATCTGAAGAAGTCAAGGTCACAAGAAGTAGACTATTCCATTAAATTTTCATGTTGATCGAGGCCAAATTGAAGTACCAGTCTGCATAAATTTATGACTGGGGAGGTATACTTTCTACCGGTGAACTTAAATACATAGGCACTCTTCAATTGAGAGTGCAAGCAATCCATGCCCTTCTGGTTTATTTCTGATTAAAAAGGAAGATAATTTAAAAATCCATTGATCTAAATTTAATTCTCATGTCTTGCAAGAGTTGACCAAGTGATTTTGTATCCCTTCCAGTTGTACTCATCTTTCGCTATGTGATGTGAATCTGTATTGTGTTTGTTAAGGTATCATATAGAAATTTCATACAGTTTCCTATTTTCTGTCTCGCAGACCTTTTCTGCAGATGCCCGTTGGCTCATTTCGGCCTCGATGGACTGCTCTGTTCGCACTTGGGACCTACCTACATCCAAGTATGCACCTAGAAATTTGGGCTCTGAGATCCACGAGTGTCCATGACCCTAGAACCGATCCTGGATAAAAGTCCGTCCAGCCCACCCGACTTCTTTAATTCCTTCAAAAATTTTGTAAAGAAACATTCAGAGCCTCATCATGTGATGAACTAAAGGAATGGTTCCCAGTCTAACCACCAGTTGAATGTAGTTGTTGACAGAACATTCTGGAATGGCAGCATCATTGCTAGAATTACTTCAAGCTTTATAAGGTTGATGTAGAAAAGTCAAAGCGATTGATATTTTCTTCAATTGTATATATTTTTTCTCGCAAAGATGGTGTGCCTTTTCTGTTCGTGAAGTAAATTGGTCAAAACAGTGACACAAGTTTTAGGGCTCTACTTTCAGTAACCCTAGCTTAGGGGTTAAATTTTTTTACCTTTTAACCTAGTTTTTGAATTTTTGACACTTACCTGTACTGGTTGTTTTGCATGTGAATAAGCACTGAAATGAAAAGCATCTGGTCATGAATTTTAAAAAACTAGTTAAATTGTTAGTTACTCACTTGTTGATGTTCCATTGTATGTGACATGTTGGGGTCCTCTTAGTTTCACCATTTGTCATAAGTATGTGAAGGAAACTTCACAGATTTAGAAAAAATTTAGTTAACTTCACCAACTCAACTCAATGAGTTTCTTTAAGACATTTTTGTGACCATTATTACTAATGCTTAGCTTTGGCTTAGGTTTTTTTTTGTGTATTTGTGGTTTACATGCTCCTTCCTCTGGCTTTAAGACCCATGATAAGCCATCTGCTCCCTCTATTTGGGGCATTTTGTATGGTCAAGATTGATGTGCTCCACCCTCATTTAATTGAATCATGCTTTCCTGTTTTCTTTTGTCTGATCAGGATGGTAGACTGTTTTCTAGTAGATGCAGCTGTGACAAGCCTCTGCATGTCTCCTACCAATGCTTACCTGGCAACGACACATGTGGACGACCTGGGGATATACCTCTGGTAATCAATGTAACTTGTTTGTGGAACACATTGAATGTTCATAGCAAGGTTGAAATGAAGGCCAAAGTGGATACATCTTAATTTCATCTCTAAAATTTATTTTGATAGCATGGGCAAGGTGGATGAAATTGACTCAGCAAGTCTCCTAACTATCCACAGTGGTTTACTTTGTGAACAACATATTTAAATGCCTTCATTATTGCTAAATGATTGCTGATCTCTCCCCAGATGTCAATCAGAGAAAGTAACTGGGTATGCTGCTAGAAGAGTCCTTTGTCAGAATAATTACCACAAACCTTTACGCACTCCTCTTTTTGTTTTCCATTTCATGCCAATTCTTGTCGTTAGTATTTCTCTCTTGTTTTCATCTCAGGTCAAACAGAACACTGTACAGTCATGTTAGTCTACATCCTCTACCTCTGGATTATGAACCAAAGGTCATATTGATGCCCGGAGCTTGCCTGGATAATGAAGGTTTGGCCATTTGTAAATCTTGTCAGATGATCAAGTCTTTCCTCATTCAAACATTCAGAAGTTCTTTAGGTTTTGAAAATAATTATTAATTACTACTTTTGTTGTTATTTTTAGTAGAGGTTATGAGAACATTGTTTTTTTATTTAGAACCTCTTTGTCTCATGCCCAAGAGATATCATGTGGTAAGCTATGTCGGTATAGCAAAGGAACCGATATCTTTATGTAGGCGGGATAGGGGTATATAAAAATTACAACCAGAAAAGTTTGCAAAACCGGTACATACGCTGCTTTGCCAAAGGAATTTGCCTACCATAGTACACAGACATTGTTAAAACTTGTGTTAATAATGCTCCTACGAGCGTTAATGTTTATGACGAACCTTCCTTTTTGCAGAAATATTAGTCACACTGCATTTGATGGCTGCAGGTGCAGTAATTACAAAACTACTGAAATGCCTTTACAGGTTTTTCTCTCACATAAATTTGAAATGTCCATTCTTGTATGCACAACAAACAACTCCCTGGCCCTGCCACAACTCAGTCGCTACTTTGCGGAACTTTTGCAAGAACTGAAATGCACTCGCAGCCAGTTTCCTCGGACCCACATTAAAATCAGCTTTTGGCGCAAAAATGTCTCGGCAAACTTCCAACAACATTACTCATGGTCCCGTGAACAAGCAGCAACCTGCAAGGCAGCGAACTTTCGGTACATCAACAGCACTCAAAACAACGTCAATATGGTACGGCCTGACACACCTCCGTATGAATATTGTTCATATTTAAGTTCCAAACTTACACGAGAGTGGAGGATTTGGAATATAACTTTGAAATTAGTCACTCACAAATAAGTCTGAACAGTATGTGTGTACTGTGCATAGCCGGTGCCTCAAGGTATGAGATGTTTCACGTACACATTGATGTGAGTGCAATGTTGGTAACACCACGTAAATTGAAAGGGAATACCCTGTCAGTGTTAACTACATTTTCTGTATCACTATTTCGTTCAGTAATATATCATTGGTATTTTTTCTATATTTTATTGTCAGAGTGTACCTCATTACTACATTGGTATGAAAACTGCTTGGTGTACTACGAGTAGGTTCAGTACAAGGGTAGATCAGGTCATCAGGAGGGGGCATTTTTGAAATGTGTTTACGGTGTTCGCGTAGGACAGTGTGAGCATGAGATGGGATCACTAGGTTGTGTGGTGCAAGGAGATCTGCCTTTATAGGACTATCCTATTTTTGAACCTCGGGGAGAAGGAATTTACATTACATTCCAGTAACAAACATTGGACATTTCTTTTCTAGTTATCAATGTGATATATAGTAATGTGAATGGATGATTGACAGTATGGCATACCAGTATTTCAGTATATACCTATATTTTGTACA
>VJOZ01002957.1:0-10401 GCA_009801055.1 Stichopus horrens | reverse complement strand
AAACTATGACCTCCACTGACCTCACAGGAAGCTTGACTGGTGTGAAAATGACAGAGATTGTCTGCTAATCAAGTGCTTCCACTACTGACATGTCTCCCTTAATAGGTTTTGATATATTAAGTTTTGGTGACCTCAAGTAACCTTTGACCTCCACAAAAACCAACAAGGATCATCTCCTCACAACCATCTACCAACACACCAACTTTGAAGTTCAAGCACTGTTCCCTTTATAAGATACCGTGTTTACAAGCCAGTGCATCACATACCCGCACACACCATCACCATCGAATAGATTCCTTGTGCCTCCTGTGTTTGGCAAAGGAATAAAAATGAGTGAAAATTGTTAAACGTCTCAAGGAACAGTGACACTTGTCATATAAAGAAAAGTTAAGCAGATACAGGAACATAAATGCTGTAACTTGCGGAATTGTTATCACTAAAGGTAATGTTAGCTTTTATAGCTCACTTCACCTCGTTCATACTTTGAGTAAACCTATCAGAAAGCAGTCTGGGTTACTTTTTGCCAGATTTGCAAGATGGGAATTGGGATGTAAATTGGTATTTTCTTTTCATTCAAAGAGGATGCACATCTCACCAGCTTTAAGCAGCTTTCTCTTTTCATTCCCCGACCATTTACTGTATCACGTTTTTATTTTATGTCTTGTGACTACTTTCAGACTCCTCGATCTGATTCCTCTTTTATCGGTCTTCCAACTATTACTCTCATTGTATTTCAAATTCCTTCTTTATATGTGAGTCTTGTGTGATTACAGCAAATTCTTTGTATCATAACTACAGTATATCATACTGCAAGTTTGAAATAAAGAACTTTAAAAAAAAATCAAATCATCGGTGTTATAATCCAACAGGCAATAGGATAACTGTATTGGACTGGTTTGCGATTCAACTGACTGTCTTCTTGAATAATTTCCTCCAAATGTGGAAAGGACGGAAAAAGGTCCACCTACAGAACCAGGAAGTATGGTAAACGCAATATCATTTCAGCTTACGATTCACTTTTGGAATTTCATAATGGAGGTTCTCTGCATTCAGGACTGCAGTACATGTGACGACATTTCCATGTATACATAGGTCATGCAGTTGGTATATATCCCATTTGGAACCATTTCGAAAGAATATTACGCTCAAGAACAGCTGGCCACAGGGTGTGAAATTGCAAATGTATATGTACATGAAAACTGTGGGAATAAAATGCCTGGATTAGTATTCAGGGATGAAGTACAGTACACACAAAAAGCAACAAAAGTGACGTACAGTACTGTAAAATTGTGAACCGAGACAGGCCTTTCACGCTTTCCACCTCCAGAGATGTTTGGAGTTTGACGATCTTTTCCGAGCATTCAGCGATTTAAGCAAATGGCCTTTATAGCACTGTACTTTACAAAACAATGTATTAAGGGCGTTTGATGCACTTAATCTAGAATGCATGAAACACAAGACATGACTGTTTACTGAAGGTGATTGAGGAGAAGTTTTACTGTATATTGTACCTTCACTACTAAACACTGTGACTCACAACATCTGGATAAATGTGGCCATTAGATGAGAGAGGTGTTAAAATTGAGGTGGTCTGTACTTTTAATGACTTTGAGGGACTGCGGTTCGAGGGGCTGCAGTTCGAGCCATTGAAACGACTGATCAACATGTACCCATTAGCAAATGATTTTCCTAATTAAACATTCAAAATCTGTGACTTACAAGAAAAAAAAAGCAACGTTCAATTGATTTTAACAGGATTTTAAATCAGTGATTTGAATCGACCAATCCTGTTACAGATGAACAGGAAAACAAAAAAAACATGACGGGCAGACTTGGACTGACCAGATCATCCCCCTCAATTCAGATGGAGTACAATACAATGTGAATGCTACACACAAAGTAGACAAATGCAATTTCAGTGCATGGCATGAAACGATGTATTTTGCACAAAAACTTAATTGGTACAATCACAGATGTGTGTAAGAAATGCATTACCTGTTCAGCACCGAATGGAGACAGATTAGACCTGATTGATCCAGCCCCTAAAGCTATCAGGATTAAAGCGATGTATACTATCGACGTACACCATGTTTCGGGTATGATAGGATCGCTTGTGGGAGCGGAAATTGTAACGCCTGTCCAATTACTTGTAGCGGTACAGATCTGATCATAAGTAGAAGGCTTATATGAGAAATATCCCAGCACGCACATCAGAGCACCGCCAAACACGAAGAGTAGAAAACTGATAGCGAGAGTCGAAAATCTCCCGAAGAGGGAATCGGCCAAAATCCCGAAGACTAGCGAAGATAGAAAAGACAGAGAATAAAATGTGAAGGTAGTCCAAGCGGCCCCAGTGAGAGCTTGCCACATGAAGGGATCTGCATTCAAGAGCATCACCAAATTGCACGTTATCCCATAGAAAGCCAACCGTTCCAGAGCCACCACCAGTAGGATGCAGACGCACGAGACTTTGATCTGAGTTTTCGATATTTCACGATTCTCGCCCAGAGTCGAGGAGAGGGAATAGGTGACGAGGGGTGTGCGTTCATCTCGGTCTGCCATCTTGACTGTTATTTCCTTCACGTTTCTTTTCGACCTCTTTTTCGACCTCTTGTCTCGAAAGTGAACCTAGAGACTCCACGGATCCATTTGCAAATTTCTGCCGGAGGAAAACGATACCAAAACAGTGAATTCTGTTGGACAATAGTATTAAACACAACATTGGGTTCAGGTAAGGTAAATACAATCCTTTGCAATAAACGAAACTGCACCACAGGAAGCGATCAGTTCCTGACCGAACCATTCCACCGAAGGTTTGAATTTCTTTACTGAGAGTACTGTATCAAGATACTTCGGCTGGCTTTCTCTCTTTGAAAGCCTCACCCTGGAATATTTACGACAATATCAGATCCCGACACCTCCTGAGGAGCAATTCAACTATTTCAATTGTGACAAGGGTGAAGCATACAACTACGTACGACTGCAGATCATGAGCAACTATTGTCTGTACTAGCTGAAGATGTTTACGTGCTTCACACATTGGTCATGTGATCGCTTTTTCATGGGATGTCAGTCTCTGCTCAATAACCCGAGCTGCAAACGTCATAACTTCGTGGTCACTCTGCACACGTAGCGACGAAACATTGGCAGGGCGTGTATGTGAACATACCGGGATGCTTTGGAATCATGCTGTAGCAGTACCATTCTCGGTACTTGAGTACATGTGCATGTGAAGAAAATGTATGTTAAATGTATGTTAACTACTAGTTACATTTGCAGAGGGTTACCAAGAAAAGACTAACATCACAAAAGGCTTAATGAGATGATAAACCTTTTAGATCTACAGTTACAGTATTTGAGTACTGCACATGCTTGTACATCAACAAAGTTTAACAATCTTCTCCGAGCATTCAGCTATTTAAGCAAATGGCCTTTATACTACTGTACCTTACAAAACAACTTAAAGCCATCTGATGCACTTAACGAAGAAATGCATGGAACACAAGGGTTCACTGAAGGTGACTGAGGAGAAGTTACTGTATATTGTATCTTCACTACTAATCACTGTGACTCACAACATCTGGATATATGTGGCCATTAGATGAGAGAGGTGTTAAAATTGAGGTGGTCTGTACTTTTCATGACTTTGAGGGACTGCGGTTCGAGGGACTGCAGTTTGAGCGATTAAATGACTGATCAATACATTCCCATTTTCAAATGATTTTCCTAATTAAATGTTCAAATCTGTGACTTACAAGAAAAAAAAAAAGCAAAGTTCAATTGATCTTAACAGGATTTTAAATCAGTGATTTGAATCGACCAATCCTGTTACAGATGAACAGGAAAACAAAGAAAAACATTACAGGCAGACTGTCCAGATCATCTGCCTCAGTTCAGATGGAGTACAGTACAATGTGAACTGCACAAGCTTGTACAGCATGATTCCAAAGCATCCGGGTATGTACACATACATGCTCTGCCAACTTTTCCTTTTTTTTTTACACATACTTATGATAGCCATTTTCTTACCTTTCGTCCACTGGTCGATCTTGGAAAGGGGAGGGGGGGGTGAGGTTTGAACTGGATTTGTCAAGTGACCTTCAAGCAACATGAACAAACATGAGCACTACATGATACGCATTGAAGAGTTAAAGCTATACAGTGTTTGTATGTGAACCTCACTAGTGTGCTACAAATGTAAGATACAGTACAGTGTAGGATCTACTCTACTGTGTCAAACTTTCATGCACAGAGATATATTAATGAAGCACTGGTGAAAGGAAGAGAATAAACTTCAGTGGCTTCTTATAATGGAAGACCTAAAAGTTATTCCATGGATTTTAACATGAAACGAATTGAGAGGAATAGGAATATATTGTAGCAAGAAGCTATTCTAGAAGCATAGGTATTTCATATTAACAATCATTACAGAGTAATTGTACATATTTGCTACAGTGGCAGCACTAAACCTTGGAGAGACTATACATCCAAGTAATGGTACTTACGGGATCAAATTACAGTCTAGCCTACATGTGATGGCACTCCCAAATCTCCCCCTCACACTCCCTGTCCCTGCACTCAACTTTCCCGCCCAAATATTGACATGAATTTTTACTCCACTTTCACTTAATTCAGGTACAGTACTGTACCACAACAACTCTCAAAATAGGTACTAAGAGGTCAAATAAAATATGGGCTTAGTGCACAAGTTAGGGGACAATTTGTGTACTCATGTACTGTACTGTAGCTCTAAAACTGGATTTATAGTACTTCGCATGAGGATTGGAGATAACAGAATACACACATGCCCCCTTTGCTGCCCCAATCAGCACTTACCACCACTCTGTGTTACTGAATAACTACCTGAAGGACGGTACCACCCCTGTTGGAAACCACTGACCCAAATGCAATGAAGTGATGCAGGTCTGCATTGTATTGTTCTACTGGTAATGCCATGGTAAACAAGAACTTCTTGTATGCAAACATATTCATTCAACTAAATTTTTAAGTAAAAATGACATACAGTACAGTCCTGATGTCGCTTAAGTCCCATTATAAAAAAATGTTCCTTGAATGATCAACTTCTCTAACAGTATTTAAAAAATAATTAAAAAGGGAAAACTTGATGAACAAATGACAAAGTTCCATGGCAAAATTTCCACCCCAGAGGTCTTGTTTTTTTCAATGAAATCTCTCGGGATTTTCACAATGCATATCGATACCAAAATGCACAACTAAAGTAGTTGCCCACACAGTTGTGTCTCACAGTCGTAGCCTTAGTGCTATCCAAAGGTCGATTGTAAACAAGACATCTACTGTAACTTGCAACTAAAGTGAAAGAAACCAAGTGACGACAAGGAGGCCAAGTAAAAAAAGTAAAACAAATAAAAAAGGTTTCTAAAACAGGTAACTTTTCAACAAAAAAAAATTTTCTCAGCAACTTGTTGGTTCTTATGACCAAGCTCCTAGACACAAAGGTACCTATAACTTGTAAATTAAATTTAAAACAGGTCTTTCTCATAAAACTTCATCAAAGACATTCTTTACATAAATATCCTAGGATAATATGGCTCTACATCACCCGACGGGCGATACCCGTATCTTTCTTAACCGCAAACGGCCAAGTAGTCATGTGAAGATGTTCCGACATTGGCATGCACTGTACAGGACACAGATACAATGTCGCGGCCTGCAGTTTGTGTTGACTTCTTATTCCATCAATACATTTGTTGTTTAAACTTTCTTTATTATTAGAAGTGCAATGCTGGAGATAATTTCAAAGTTTACAAATTATGAGATTAATGGTACAGCAGTTAGCAATTCTATGACAGTTACAGTAGTCGAATGTCCTAAAATTGTAATCGATCTTAAACTTGTGATTATGTACACATGCATACTAGAAAAGACATCTATTTTTTTTTTAAATTAACAACAGGCGATGACTCCACAAAAACATCTGATTGATTGCACACTGCTCACGCTTTCATGCGTTAATGACTGACATACAATCTTAACGTTTGGGGTAGGAATTGTTGAGGTAATCCCATGGCCTTCTCTTATTTTCATTGCCATGGATAACACTTCCAGAGTAATCTGTACATTTATCAGTCATCCATTGAACTGGAATTTCTGATGATGTGCTTGTTTTTACATTACATGGTGGATACGTCACACCCACACTATAGCATGGACCAATCACATTCAATACTGAGTGTGGTATTCGTTGTCACATCCACGATAGTCTCCACACACTTGATTGAGCAATCAGTTGGTTATATAGGCCAGTATAGGCCACCGGTTTCATGCGAAAATAGAAGTAAAATTATACTCACAACTTTTCATCACTTGTTTTGTATTTCATTTCAAGGTACCCGATTTTTGTTACCTTCCTTATCATACTTCAGGATCAAATAAGTCTAATTTTTTTCGTTTTCCCAAACTTGCAGTTGTATTTGGCCTTGGTATAGTGCAACAGTGTTTGAAAACCATGTCAGCAAAGTTCGATCAGAACAAAAAACAATCACTGCCATTGCTTCAACATTTAAATGCTCCACGAAATGTTACACACATTAAGTAAACCAAATGACATTACTATTTTCTTAAGCTAAAATGTAAATACGTGTCACAAGAATAAAAAAAGAAAAGATCCTATAACCCTTCGGATAATTTATAAGAATTCCATCCTAACGTAGTAAGGTGTATATAGGCTAGCAAACAACCTGAACCTAACCATCTTCTCAGGTATTTCATCGTCCAATACACTAATGCAAGTTTGAAATGCATACTTTCAGCAGGACTACACTCATACTGTGCTATACTTTAACTTCACTAACTCCCAATTGCTGCTTTTGCTGTACTGTACCAAAGTACCAAATATTGCTAACTACAGTGTTGCAGTGGAATAATATACAGAAACATTAGCAACATTATGTCTACCTTTATTTCTCTATTCACTAAAAGGGGAAACATTTCCAAACTTTCATTTCTCTATCAGAAATAGCATCATTGGTAAAACATTTAACAACACGATACAAATTATACAACTAAATGATGTATGCCTTAACATTCATGATAATTCAGTTTGGACAGAAAATACAGTACCATTGTTGCTAACATAACTTTCGACTCAAAACAGATAGTCTCATATAAAAAATCTGGACATGAATGGGATTTAGTTTTTCATTCATGTGGCAATATATGTGCCCTAACCTTATTTCCAAAGCAATACGAAAGGTCTAAATTATTTCACGCACAACAACAGTTCTGCAAAATCTTTGTTGCTAATGTAGCATTTTGCTAACATACTGTAACTACTAGGGGACGGACATCACTAAATGTTCAATTTTATAGACAAGGTAAGGACTGTAGCAGTTGAATCTGCCAAGTTACTAAGCAACGTTAGATAGTGAAGTACTATATGGAGAACAATGGATTACATTGTTGCTGATGTAACACTCAAATTGTATGGATGTTACATTAGCAACATTTGATCTAGCTTATTCTCATGAACGTCTTTACAGCATTTTGGATCTGTTGGTTGGTACTGAATGTTTCACTCCTGGTAGCATACATAACCAAACAAGTGTAATCATTATAAATCACACCATCTAGGAATTATATATCCCAGCTTGTAATTTTTCTCTTTAGAGGACAGACGCTAACGCCAAAAACGAGCATTTAAGTTAGGATTGCCAGTACAGACTACATAATTATTTCACTGATGAATGGTA
Source organism: Stichopus horrens (assembly GCA_009801055.1). NCBI lineage: Eukaryota > Metazoa > Echinodermata > Holothuroidea > Aspidochirotida > Stichopodidae > Stichopus > Stichopus horrens. Next base: position 2,671 of record VJOZ01002957.1, on the reverse strand, counting down.
CAATTGTATTCATTACAGTACATGTCCAAATTAAAGAATATGATAAGTTCAATAAATTATTTTAATTCTCTGGTTATTCCTTGATTATAACATTCATATAGGTTGATGGGAGTTATTGTCCATCCAAATTTGCCACATTTCGGTTGGATCTACAGTACTACACCCATATTTCCATGAACCTGAATGGAAATAAGAAACAGCTTTGTTTTCTGTCATAAAGCAAAGGTACTGATCAGCATTTTATGTTTGCCAATTAATGCAGCTCTTTCCTGTGGACACATTTTATTTGATGCTTATTTTCTGATCTAGGTTTGCACCCAATAAGTGTGATACATGCCACTGTATTTCTACTGTAAACATTTGGACTTGGTTACCTATCCTGGTTCCTTAAAACCTTCAAATTTAAGGTTTGAACATGTAGAAAGATGACTTTGTTGAAGATTGTGAACTGTATGTTTGTAATTTCACCCTCCTCGTGTTTGCAATGGCTAATTGGCTATGTCACAAAGATGCATACTGCACTGTACATACACAACAGCAATAATACATAGTGTCAGTTCAAAGAAATTTTGGTTTGATTTTGGTAATTGGTCAAACACTACTAAGAAAAGCTGGAGAGTGCGTAGAGCTTTGAACTTTGCTAAGTTACAGTCAGCTGCAGTGCTGTGAATGGCATGCTTGTGACTGAGACCATTCAAAATGAATGTTTGCTATTATCTTAATATGGGATCAACACTTTTAATGAAAAGTAAGTACTGTAGCCATAACCATAACAGCTCCGGTCGAGTTCCATACATTTTTTTTTCAGCGCGCAACTTGCCAGACAGCCATGGGTTTCAACCTTCAAACAAATCCATGCCTTAGCCGCAAACTGGACGCAACCTTCTTTGCATAACAGAAGTACTGGTTACTTTGATACTTCTAGTTTTGTATTTAACTAAGAAAAACATTGAAAAGTTGCACTTATCTACTACAAAGTATGATAATATGTGAAAAAACCATACAGATTATCAATAGCTTCAATTTGAGCCTCTTACTGTAAGTTCAAATATACAGTGAAACTTACCCTTCAGATTTATAATTAGTCTCCCAAAAGATACAGTATAAATACCTGTGCACAGAGAGATGAGATACAGTCTTAGGAGAAAGCTGATGACATTAGCATGGGTATTTTCAAAAACATTACAAAAGCAACTACAAGAGTAAAGATAGAAAATTCAGGTCAGAATATTTTGAATATCTGAATAAGTTACTACAAAAAAAATTCCAGTCAATTATGGTTAACCTGAACACAAAAAAAGTTCATCCATTTTGACCTCTAATAAATAACACCTCAATGGATCTCCATAATGGAATATTTACAACAAACTGCTGTTTCACTCTGTCTATCCGTTTGGCTTTCTACCCTCAGTATCAGTGATCACTCATTATCCAATTCTGTTCCATTGATGTACAGAGTACAGCGTTTGACAAACTTCGTTGAAAGTACATTAAAATTCTGTTCATTAATCAGTAATTGCATATTTGATAAAGACAGATAGATTCAGGTAACTTTCATTACTAAAAAGGTGAAGTGATAGCCAGGACTTAACTATAAATTTACAAACTTGTCTGACTTTAATTACAGTAAACTATTAAAATTTATGCCAATCTCAATTGGAATGACGTCCGTTGAAGATGTGTTGACAAGCCTAAGTTATCGCTACTCTTTGGCTAGTCTTTATTCTAAACTTAGCTTACCAATATAAGCCTAGTTTGCCTTAGTGACTATGGTTTCGTTTAAATAAATACTAACGTTACGTCAATTAGCCCAGTCTGTGTTATCGTTACTGTTACTGTTAACTTAGGTTAAGTTAATGTTACTTTGTTAGGCCCAAGTTAAAACATTATGTAACTTTTGATACTGTAATTTTAACTTACACTCCGTCTGAAAGTTAGATAAAGGTTTTACGACTCAGAACAAGTACGTGTACTGTATAGTTTGGCAGCATCACTGGAACTTCGGCTCATTTTTGTTAACGCACACAGTTGGAAAGCCCCTGAATCTTGTACGTAAATTGTCTGCTTCTGACAATGTGATGAATACATAACAGACTGAATAAGAATATAATACAAGCACCGCTCTTGATTGTTTTGATTAGCACGATGTACAGCACCGAAGTGAACCTGACCGACAGAGGTAGCGTATAGCAAATGTATCACCTTAAAAGGGTATATCACGTCAGGTGACCATATAATTCCAGGTGATGGTAGCACGGAATACATGAAGTACAAGTTACTACAAATATAGAACCACCAGAACGGTTGGATACATCTTGGAAATGTTGCTTCCAAACATCTCCATGAAAACGTTTTGTTTTACCAATGTGCCGGAAACTAAAGTAGTCAGATAAGTTCACTTGCAGTAATAAAAAAACATTACATTAGCTTAAATGTCTAGGACGTGGGACTACCTAGCCTACTTCAGACTTTTAGCATCCAGACAACACCGGATTGAATTTAGCAGGCAAAACGGGCAGGCAAAATAGAGCGTATAACTGCTCTATAAGAAGGTCATGTGATCGCGTGCAGAGAGCGCGTGGGCGTCGCAATGCAAGTGTCGGCAGCCTGAAAACGAGCATTTTTACTCGTTATCATTAGGTATACTTAGTGTTGTGGTAATTTGCCCGTC
>VJOZ01002941.1:0-30275 GCA_009801055.1 Stichopus horrens | reverse complement strand
TGGCTGGACTTTCCTTTTAAATGAGTGCTCAAGTGATATACTGTGCTTTGCATTGTTAGCAACTATTTTTCAATTAATACCCGGAGTACTTCTCTACATTGATGTCAACTTTGGAAAGTAGATATTGCTTCAGGGTTTGACATGCACAGTAGTATTTCTCTTGCACTTGCAGGCTGAATGATTAATGTGAATGTGTGTTTTAGTACATTAAATTCAGCATTGAAATCATTTCCATTTTTGACATCATTTGTTACTTCTTCATCTAAGGCATGGGTGTGTAAAGTCATTGTTTAAGTGTCTGTTTGGCAGGCAAATGACTCAGCATGAAGTTTTTACCAACTGTCAGAAATTACAAGTAGTTTCAGTGTCCTTATTCAGTGACCTTGTTGTGATGCAAATCAACCTTAAAAGTATGTCAAAAGTATGTTACAGTGCAAATACTGTGTTGTTTACTGTTTGGTTTGGTCTTCAGACATACTGAAAGTTTGAAAGTCTAACTTTATAAGTGGAATAATTTCCCATTTAATGTATTGTCACCTTCTTGTCATGCGCGCCCAGGAACAGAAGCAAGTGGGTTGGNNTGGGGGGGGGGTGAAGAGACTTGTTTTGTGATGGAAAACATACTGCACTGAATACAGAGTTTTCTCCCATACCCCAGGGTCTTTACTATGGTAACACTTACTACCATCCATTACTGAAGCATTGATTATGCAATGTACACAGTTAATGGTGGTACAGTTTGTACCACTCTGTTGCATATATGTGCTGTTCTTATTGGTTAAATGCAACCAGTACCTTTGCTTGGTACCATGTAAAACCCTTACATTCATAAACCGTTGCTGCTTACTGTATATATTAACATTCTAGAGCATGTGTTCAGAGTAAGCAGTTTTGCAAAGTTTGCACACTGCACTCAGTTTCTGAAGTATCATCTGTCTCCAGCTGAGCATATCCATCAGTTTGCACTGACGTGGCATATTCTTAGTCATTTGTGGATCTCTGTTGAAGACTGTGACTCTGGAACCAAAAGGATACCGAATTTCCTGTGTGGATGATCCCTCCATATACGTACAGTACAGCAGACACACTTCGAGTCAAGTGGTGGTTTCCTGTGCTCTTTGTGCTTTTCCGTTTTACTGATCTGGAAGTAGGAAAATGTACCTCACTGCATGGAGCTGTAGCACCACCCACTGTAACACTGTACATTGCACTACGGTGACTGGCAGATCTCATGTGCTGTGAAAGTGTGTTTGAAGTACCACATATATACTGAAGGGACTGTAAAAAGTCAGAATCTGTTGACAGTGTGTCTGCATTAAAGAGGCATATTGAGTTGTTTCGTGACATTCACTTTAAATTTCCCTAAACCTGTCAGGTTTCCTTCACATGCGAATGACAAATATCTCAAACTAAGAGGATCCTCATGTCACATACTGTACAAAGAAACATTAACGAGCGAGTAATTAACGATTCAGTTTGGTTTTTGAAAATCTGTGACCGGACGCTTTTCACATACTGTACATGGTACTATTTCATGTGCACACAGCCAGTACACATCACAGTCAAAAATTAAAAAAAGTTGGCAGTTATTCATAACTGTTCGATACAAAACGTGACTATTTATGCTAATTATGAGCATCGTCATGTGTTTGTATCCTTCAAAAACCTCTCAAACTTATCAATGTCAACTCAATGAGTCCTCTTGAAACTTATCAACATTTATAAACACCTGTTGCTGTTACCATAGTAACCATCCATCTTGTAGACTTGCTTACTCTCATTGTACAGTAGAGCTCGCCATACAGAGACAAACTGTAATTTCATGCTGTTATATATTGAATACTGTTGGCTTACACTATAAACATGCAGTATTGGCCATACTGTAGATGTACTGTACTGCGCAATAAGTTGCGTTGACCATTTTGGATCAATTGGTAAATATTATACCGCCCCCAAAATGGTTGGATTTAACATTAGTAGAGCACTGTGCATCAATTTTCTAGGTTAAATGTACTGTCCCAGAGCCTCTCAGTGAAATGAGCATACTGTACTTGTGATATTGGGTATAAATATTTTAGAGCTACTACATGTATACTGTAGAACATGGTTAACGGGGCCTACCCGATGTTCCTGGTGTTCTTTGTTCCCAGGGTTCGCTGTTCCCCATTTTTGTAAATTACTTTATTTCACTGGTTGCCGAATGCTGATGAGTGCAATGTACAGTATGTTATTCCCATTGTTCGATGTTTCTAGAAAAGTCACCATAATTTTCAAGTTTTTAATGTTCCCAATTCGATGTTCCCGAGTTCCGATATCCCCGATGTTTGATGTTCCAAGGTTCTGGAACATCAAACCCTGGACTTGTAACCTTGTGAACATGGAAGCCTGGAGACATTGAACCTCAGGAACATTGACATAGCCTCGATGGTGTAGTAATTGTAGGTGCATCTCTACACTTTATAGCTTCTGGTTTCATTAATAATATGTTACCAGTCTACCAAAGCACTCTGCAGCCTCTTTTGTTCTACTTAACACTTGTTTTGCCAATCATTTCATCTTGGACCTTTTGTTCAGTCATTTTCTTTTTTTCTAGTAATGAAAAGTGAGCAACAATTTTGTCCTGTGTCTTGAAAATCATTCTCCAAAATACCATGAAACCTTTAATACAAACAGCATTCCATATTGTAGGTACACATACAGTACAGTAGAGTTCCATTTTGTACACAGTGACATGGCAGTGTGTCCTTCCAGCTGGCTGTGTGTGATTTGCTTGCCTGCTCATCTGCAATGTTTGTTTGAAGAGAATTTTAAAGCAGTTTGGGGGAATTAGGCTGTAATGTACAGTACACTATACATTGTTATCGTGTACGTACAGTATATAGATATGTAGTCTCAAATTAGGAGACTAAAATTATATCTAGACAAAATGAGACTAAATTATATCTATAGTCTCAAACTACTGTACCACAAATTTGTTACACCATACTTTGCTCAGTGCTGAATCAGTGTAGTATAGTGCAGAGTGCAGTGTCATCTTTAATGTGGTATGTGGGACAAGCTGTGAATGGGAAATTATGCATTAAAACAAATCACCAGTTGACCCCAACTTTAGGTAGTTGCTTCTCCCAGCCTAGAAAAAAAATAGAAGAAAAATGTTCCTTCTGACTGCAGTGATGACCTTAAATTTGTTTTTTTTTTTTTTGGATGAGCAAATCTGCGAGTCATTGAAAGCTTACAGTAAATTTCACTTATGGTCATCTATTTTGTGAAGTTGTGGGAAAAGACAGTAAACTTTAACAAAAGATCTTTGTCTTGTTGGGTTTCAGTGACCTTTACTGTAAATGGTTTGATACAGTCGGTACATTGTGCAGTGCGAGTGTTCAGTTTTGATACGTCATGTTTTGTATACAGCACTGTAATGAAGCCAGATTTTGTGGTACATCATCATGTACTGTACACTAGCTTTCACATGGAATCTAAGCTACAGTAGTATGCCCAAGATGAACGGTTCATGTGCAATATTGGTAACTTGTCTGTAAACACAAGTCTTTATGAACTGAACCATGTAATGTGAGAAGTATTGTTGCCATCATTACTGATAAACCTCATAGCTGATACTTGTGCATAATACTGAATGATCTTCTGGTCCATGTGTAACATCATATACCGTATACTACATGATTAGGCTGCTGTAACTACAGTACCTGGTTTGTGCAGTGTGAAATATTTTAGGTATGTTTACAAGTGAGTGCCAAGAAGGAAAACAGTCAGCACATACCATAGCATTGTCTACAGATGAGATGGTTTCTCCATACTCTAGCTGAATATATGATATCAGCTGACTTGAGTTATCATGCCTGTATTTGTGATTTCTGCTGTACTGTTCACTGTATGGTACTGTAAGAAATCTGACGTTGTTGCCGAAGGGTAGGCCTGCTTGTGATAATATCCTGTGTGTAAGGGCTGCGACTTAACATAATTTGCACTTCGGTTTATAGTACATTGGCATTCGTGTTGTTTGTGCTTTGTAATGTACTGTGTTGTGCATACAGTAGCATATCTGATATAGCTTTCTCTTTTTTCTTATATCATTTTCAGATTGATCAGAGGTCTATTGGTACTGATGACCTATGTCAGGTGAGATTATACTAAATTACAATACAATGCTGTGATGTACAGTGCTACACAGTGCATTGCATGTCCCTCCATTTATCAGAACTGTTATTTCACACTAGGCAGAAAAGATAAGTTTTAATACTGAAGTTACAGTACTGTATGTACATTTGTCATGCAATGTAGCCTATAGCAGGTTGTTACAGATGGTTGTACAATTTGCAATGCCCTTGTATAATGCTATAGTCCACATCAGTTGGAGAAAAGTTTACAGCACAATGATTTCCCACGGTGTTATGAGGAACTTGCCAGAACCTGCCCACATTAATTCATGCAAGATTATTTATGATCTGTGATAAATGAAAAAACAGGGTGTACAGTAGTATATTTACATTCACTGTGCAGTAGTTGCATGCTGAAGTTATTTGATTCATTCCTTCAGTTCTGATTGAATACCACTGAGCTCGTGACAGTCGAATAGATGCCCCCTGTGCAGTCACAATCAGTTTGGGCACTGCACAGTGAAACAAAGAGCTGTATGTAAATATACCTGTCAGTGGTGTAGCTTTTGGTAATTAGTTTGAATCTCATGTGACATGTCTTGAAAAGTAAAATGTTTGAAGTGTTTGATGTCATGTGACAATCGATTTAAATTAACTGAATCATGAATAATTAGCATTGTTGCAATTATGTGAAAATTTCTATCATGATGATTATATATGTCCTCATCTCACCTATGTTTACCTACTGCCTGTATTATTAAGTGCTGTAAAACCCATTGCCTACATTACCTCATACATATGTGCAGTGCGGTAGGCTGTGCTATTACACCAATGCTTGTTGTTAAAATATATACAATTGCATCAGGTACTGTATGTTAAGTAGTGCAAGGATGCATTAGTATATGGTACTCACCTGTGCATGCGTCACATATTTACTTTATTTCTCACTTGTCTGTCTCAACACAATAACTACACTCCATCTACCTTACCAAAAGTACCCGTTAGTACCGCCTTTCGTATTTTTCACATCAGTTTCTGAAAGTTTATCTTTGGAATGTATCTTCGCAGTCTCGTGACTCTGAGTTAGGATTATTAAATTAATGTTTCATAAATATGAATTTGACCTATTTCAGGATTCGGATACCAGTCAGTTGGATGCAGAGGTAGCCCGAGTGGAACTTGCTGAGGCTAGGAGTCGGATCCATCAGTTGGAGGAATCTCTCCTCGGCAAGCAGACAGCATTGGACCTCCTACAGAATGACCTCACTCAGATGAGAGCGTTGGTCAACAATAACACAGACAACGATGGCACTTCCAGCCAAAATATCAACAGCAACCAGGAATCACAGGTGAGACCACTCACTGTTATGAACATAATATACTGTCTGTGGAGTGTAGTTAAGTTCATCCTTAAATGGGCATTCCAGTCGTACATTTTATTTTGAAATGCAAGTGCACAAATCAGGTTGCAGGAAAACTTGCCACAAACCTCAACACATCACTTGGAGGTCTTGACAATCATCTCCTGCCACGCTTGTTATGATTAGTAACCTCCGTGAATATTTATCGCACCATAAATATTCTTTGAGGGAATATGTTGATAACTGTGCAATACAATTGTAGCACTTTTGTACAGAATTTTCCCAGAACTCGTATGTGTCAGCTATGGACTATGTATTGGCTAAATGGTGTGTGTGTGTTACAGTACATATGTTACAAGAATGTGTCATTAGATGTTTTGAATATTTCATACATTGCTATGATGCATACTTCACTTGATGCAATGTGGTATGAGCAAGGATTACAAAAAAATGCTTGATTTGTGCTATTTTGCTTATATGTGATATCTTTTTTTCCCATTGATAAAAAAGAGCATCTGTATGTTTTGGTGAATTATCAACTCGAAGTTGATACAGGCATTATTTACCTGAAGAATAGTGAACATGCAGCTTCTAGATTCTATCTTGTGGTAATTTTACATTGTAAGATTTCACAAATATCATGAAAATTCTATGTGCGTAAAATGTAATGATTGAAAACGGCAACAGTGCAATGTCTGTTTGTGTAATGTGCACATTTCCCATGAAATGTCAAAACTTTGAATGTCATAACTATATCAATAAGGTAATAGACCATTTGAAACCAGAGTTTCAGAGAAAAGCTTAGTTCCTGTTTCATGGACATATCAGAAGCAGTTGACCTGGAGCATCCTTTTCAAGGAAAACAATTTACGGTAGTTGTTTTCTTTTGAAGCGTATACTGCTCATGACATTCTACTTCAGTGTAGATGTGCTAGGCCTAGTGCAATCCAGCACACCAACAAGCATAGCATTGATATGCATACATCGTTTAGAAGATGCATTTAATGTAATGTGCCTCTACCTCTACTAAGAAAAAGACTGAAACAAAAAAAAAAAAAAAAGGAAAATAAAACAAGTTTGTGATATTTTTTTCTCTGTTGCTGAATGTACAGCACTGGGTATACTGTTGCTACATATTACTGAGTCTCTCATGTACTCTCCATCCCCTTGAAAGTTGTTCAATGTTCACAAAAAAGGCAACATTGTTGGGACGTGCTACCCATTCCAAATGAAGAAAAGTTTGTTGCACATTAGCACAATGGCAAGTGATGTTGTCCCATTGCTTTTTGCTTCTAGCAATTGTTCTCATTTGGTACAGTTAAGATTATTTTTTAAGCTTGTAAGCTGCACTCTTGTCTAGGGATAGGTTGTAAGAGTCTTGGGGGCCAAAAATATACATCCCTTTCTGGGTCACCAATCCCCATAGAATGACTGATTGATATGTCGGGGCTGCGTCTTTTAAGGGGTCGTCTTGTGGAAAACGTTTTACCTTGGCTACAGAAACAGTATACCCAGTGTGAACTTTGCGATGTTCAGTCATATTTCACAACTGAATTTTGCCATTAAGATAGCCTAAGGGAACCTGTCAAGGTTGATGAGCTGCAGCTAGCCCCTTTAAATTCATCATCGACAATGCCAGTCTTGGAAGCTTGGTCTTGTGTCATTTATAAACAATTCAAATTATTTGCTTGGTAATGTTGCAAATTGTTTTGAGACCAGGTTGACTGTTGTGTGCTATATTGAAAAAGTTGCTGCAGCAGAATCATAGAAAAAGCTTGAATGTCTGCCTGGAAGGTTCGGATAGCCAATTTAAAGTGTATATATCTTGTCCAACATGTACAGTAGAATGTGTCATTCCTGACATTTTATTCGATTGGCTGTATATTAGGCTGGGCATTTGTTGGTTGCAAGATTTTCAGAGTGTTAGTGAGACAAACTGCAATACTGTATTTCAGTGCTGACAAACATGAATGAATACTGTACTTCTGCAGATGTACTGAAAAATCAACTGATTCTCCATTTTAGAAGTATGTTGTGTGTGCCAATGGAAGCAATGTTTCTCTCCGATAGTTATGAATGGTAGCTTTATATGAAATTGGCGTTATATAAATGCATTCAAATTAAACAAGTGAGTACAAAAACAAAAAAATGTTTAGCACTGTACATGATTGTCAAGTTAAATTGCAGTTCAAGTCAACACTGGACAATATACATTGCACACAAAACAAAACAAAACAAAAAAAAAAAGGAAAGAAGAAATGATGTGAGAAAAAAAAATGTTCTGGAAAGAAACAATCATACATTTGACAAACCTTCGTTCTTTAACTTACCACGTGTGAAGAGTCTTTGTGCTATGCATTTTTAGCAATATTTACAGATTGTAAACACATGTGTACTAGAATACCATGTTTTGAATCCTTTTTTTTCAGATGGGGGGATCTAAACAAGAAGCTGAACTCAGAGCTGCTGTGGAACAATATAACATAAAGGTGAGATATTTCTTTGGTATATCACATCACAGTACATTTTGTCTTTTGTTTGTTGTAACATTCTGTTGAAACTAATCTGTAATTTGCTCAGTACCAGTGCATTGTCTGTTGCTTCAGTTCCTTGTTCTTGGATGACCATCGCCAGAATGTTAGCTGTCAAAATGACCTGTAAAAAGTATCATCATCTTAAACAGTTTTTCATTTGATTCGCTGTCAATCGGAAGAACTTTTACACAGGTTGCAGCCCATTACTTTCCTCACTGAAAGTAAAGAAACACTCTGAAGAAACACTGAGGTATCAAATATAGTATCCATAAGGAAGAGAAACATTGAGGTATCAAATATAGTGTCCCAAAGGGGAAAAAAAACAATGTGATATCAAATATAATATCCTGAAGGAAAAGATATACAAATGTGTCAAATTTAGTATTTCAAAAGAAAAGAAACATTGAGGTATCAAATATATTATGCTGGATGGAAAGGAACTTTGAGATGAAAAATAGAGTATCTTGAAAGAAGTGAAACTCTGAGGCATCACATATAATATTCTGGAGGAAAGAAAACACTGAGATATCAAATATAGTATCCTAAAGAAAAAAAACACTGAGTTATCAAAAGTAGTATCCTAAAGGGAAAGAAACACTAAGATATTAAATAAAGTAGCTTGAAGGAAAAGAAACATTTAGGTATCAAAAAGAGTATCCTGGATGAAAAGGAACATTGAGATAACAAATAGAGTATTCTGATGGAAAAGAAACACTGAGGTATCAAATGTAATATCCTCAAGAGAAAGAAACATCAAGATGTCAAATAAAGTATCTTGAAGGTAAAAAAATATCGAGGAAACAAATGTCATTTATCCTGAAGGAAAAGAAACACTGGAATATCAAATATAGTGTCCTATTGAAAGGAAAAGAAACACTGAGGTATCAAGTGTAGTATCCTGAAGGGAGAAAAACACTAAAATATCAGGTGAAGTATCGTGAAGGAAAAGAAACACTGATTGCTTTGTACCGTATCTATCACCGTGTCTGGGTAGATTTTCGTGTGTGATTGTTGGATGTTTTTCCATGATTTGGGCAGATTTTGTGACTGAACTTGGTTATGAAGTTTGAAGAGAATGAACAGCAGAACTTTATTTGCTGACTTGAAAATGTTGTGAAAGTAACGGTCACATTTCTGAAACTATCATGATCATCCTTTTGAGTCAGTCAAGATAATGAAGAAGTACAACAGATATTCAATTATTCATTTGGTTTGTAATGACTTTACAGATTTCCCATAATGCAGTGCACCTCTGTCAATTAAAACTTTGTTTAAAGATCCATAATTACTAATAGAACGTGCTGATTCACCCATAAAAAGAGGGAGCAAGTGTCCCAAAATTTTTATATGCTACGGTAGAGTTGGCATAGTAGTGGTTCTTAGATGTACAGTGCAGTGCATGAGGAGCAAATATGACAAGAAACTCAATTACATTATATGCTGATTGGCGTGATCTAGACATTGAGCAGTTGAATTCATCAAAGGTCTGTTGTGATGAACATATCCGGTAGGTATACATTTCATCCTTGTCTGAAGATATTGAAATCTTTGATGAATTACATCAATCATCGTCTTTATTGTCATCGACAGATTCAGGAATTCCAACAAGCCCTCGTACAACGGGATCAGGTGATCGAACAGCTGACTCAAAATGTGCAGCTCATTGCACAGAGCCGAGATGCAGTGCAGGCTGAAGCCACGGAACAGACAAACCAACTCACCCAGTATATTCAAGCACTCCAGAACCAACTAAAAGAAGTGAGTCATTGCTTACCTGTCTCCACAAAATGAGTGTGCTCTCTCATTCCAAGTATCATCCTCTCATCAGGCCAACCAGACGGTCTGGTCCTTTTTGCTGTTATTCTGTCAGCCATTTTTTTGATGGAGTTGAGGAACTGAGTGGTGTATGGGGTAGTGTATGTGTAAAACATTTTATGAAGCAACACTCTCATGAAAAATTAGGAGTTGGTGAAGGTAAAATAAAGTAGCAGCCACTGGAGGTATGCAAAATGTAAGTCCAGTAGACAAGAACAGAGGGGTGATAAACAACTAAGAACACAAGTGACAACATCAAATTGCCACCAGGTATAGAGACAGTGATTGAGAATGAGAGATTGTCAAAGTAATCATTTTGCCATTGATCAGGAACATGATTTAAACATACAAAGCAAGAGTTTCCATCAGTTTTGAAAGTGAGGGCTTTCCTTTTAACTGGCCCATCCACTATCTTGTTTTGTGTTTGTACTAAGAACATGCAAACTAGAATGGTGGACAGGTGCACCTGCAGTCAGTGTTTTTACTGTTATGGTTCTCTCCTATGTGGTTATGCCCCTTTAAAATGGTATGTTGAATTTGGTGTGTGCTTTGGCCCTGCAGTTTTAAGGCACTTAGATTTTTCTGTAGCAAACTCCTCGGAAATCTCTCTTTTAGGAATAAACAACATCTGCCAGAAATATTTCTTGCATTTGCTCAGTAGTTTTACCACTTTGTGAAGCAAAATTGTAATTCACTACCAGGTAAACCATTCTCTAAATTGATCTCTTCTAAATCAAAATTTCAGCTTGCATTAAAATAGTTGTCCTCCTAGTGGCTGTTTTAAAATGTTCTTTTATCAGGTACAAGGCTAAGCAATATTCTTTCTGGAACACTTCAACACAGTTGTTGGTGTAGCTCAAAACTTGCATGTCGTAACAACACTTGAATTTTTACACCTAAGATTTGTGAGATTAAGCAGTGTCTGCCAGTCAAACATCTATGGTTGATTTCATTTTGACTGCAGGTAGATAATCCGTACCACCTGATCTGTGTTTAGCAATTAGAACAATCCAATAGATCCAATAAGTCATATAATACTTAATCCTGTCATTCTTTGAGAAGTGGCTCATTGAGAAGTCTTTCAACTTTACTCTGTTTTTGTTATCACCATATCAGAGGAATTTACTGCTGTTGATTAAGAATGGAAAAACAAAAGAAAAGAAAAAATACCATCTGTGACCATGTAGAAGTGTTTCTTGAAGTGGCTATCATTTCTGACTGTTGACCTGTTATGGAAATATCAGTTTGTTACAAAATAAGTGAATCTTCCTCATAAATTTGTTGTACAAGAGATGGATGCTCTCATCTCAAAATGAGTTACCAAACTCTGCTGCTCTTAAAGTGAGACAATGAAGCTCATGAAAGTGTTTTGATGACCTTGTGTTACAAGCTATTGAATAGTTACAGTGATAGTGAATAGTCCTATTAACTGTGAAATAGTTGTAGTTCTGGTCTCCAGTTATTGTATCGCTTGAGATGGGTCACTTTCAGACTGCTGTATGCTGTGATGTGAAAACGCAACATTTTAGGGTGATGTGTCAAAAAATTTGTTTGATTTAAACTCATCTACAATTTTAAGGCTTATTTTGTAGCAGTCTGGTGGTCAACTTGTTCAAGTTTCTTATTACTCCGTTCAGAAAAGAGGCATTTGTTGTCATTATTTTGGTGAACTGCATTACGTAAATAATGGGATTTGTGAGTGCAGTCCATGTTTCCATTTTGCTTGAAATTCCATTAATGGATGCTTATTTTAAAGAATTTCCGGACCATCCCAAACTACATGTCACTTGATTATTCAGTAATGACCATGTAAGCCATTTTCACATAAAAGTCACACCCACTTGGTCCACAAAGATATTGAAATAGTAACACATTTTACTATAAATAATGTTCTAGACAGGCTTATGAAGAATTTACAATCTCGGCATAATGATGTAAGGTTGCAGAGTATGCTTGTTGTCCATTGTTTCTGTGCGGCTTTTACGTTGTACGCTTTGTCTGCCTATCAACAATTTTGGCGGTTTCAAACGACCCGTCTCTATTCAGGAAGACTTGGGAGTGTATTTAAAGTTGTTGACATGCAATGTCATACTGTTGTGGATTTTACAAGAATATTTTGAATATTGCCTGGCCTATGCTTTTGATACAATGTACATTCTCAAGAAAGGTCCCATCAGTATGTTATGTATGTTACTGTATTGAAAAGAGGAGAACAGCGAATCGTTACAGGACTTAAAAAAAGTGGCCCAAGTTACTGCAGCAAGTTACTGTTCATCTGAGTCCCCAGGGGAGATAAGTTTGGATACCTGCAGCATGCAATTCTATTCAAGTTTTAGCTGATGTGTTTATATTTCTGCAAAGTCTTCAAAGTAACATTCTCAAGCTTTTATGGCAAACCGGTTATATTACCAAACAGGTTTGATTATTGCACTGGAGAAAAATTAAAAGATAAAAGCAAATCGGTAATATTGTAAAACTGGATGATAATTGTGAAATGTTAGAACAAAAATTATGAGATATTTAACACAATCTTGAAATCATTTTGGAAATATTAGTTTCAAAATCTAAAGGAAATAATGGATTGATAAACTCTGCAACTGCTGTTGTGATTTTAGTAGTGCTGTTGGACCTCTCAGGCATACATCTGTGTGTCAAAATTTATTTATAGTGCCTGATGGAAAAACTGGTTGTAATGAAAGCATGGTTACTAGGCATCTGAAATGATCGTCTTTCTTTGAAATTCTGTAAAAGACTCTACATTCTGTCATTGTCAACTTTGTCATCAATTGGTAAGGTTATGTCGAATATAAATTGTTAATACAGTTAAACCAAGCTGGATGATTAATAATTTTGCGTTCCTTTTTTTCTTTGTCAACAGACAGGCGAAGCATTACGTAATCAGAGCGGAGAACAGATGAGCAGTTTGGCCCAGGAGTTGGGCATGGCCCAGAGCCAGGTGACGGCGTTGCAGCAGAATGTAGCTGACAAAGATGCCACTATGCAGCAATTAGCTGAACGATACGCCCAGAAAGCCCAGGAACTGATAGAACTGTCAGAGGATCGAGAGGAGCTCAGAAGAAAGAGCATGGGCGAGATATCGACCCTCCAGCAAAAACTGAGAGAAAGCACTGGAGATGATTCTCCCATAGCCAAGGATCAGACTCTGACCAAATTGCAGGCAGAGTTGGATGAGAGCTACGGTGCCCAAATCGTCATGATGAAGCAACAGCTGGACGAGAAACGAAAGCAGGAGGTTGACCTGTGGAAACAAAGGTACGATGAGATGGAGAGGATTGCAGCCGCCAGTAGTGATAGCAACTTGATGAGAACTGAACTAGAAAAGCAATTAAAAGAGGCCAATGAAAGATTGAAGGCCAAAGACGAAGAGAACATGAAAATGAAGGGAGACATTGACAATCTTAATCAAAAGCTGGCAAACTCATCTGCAAATAATGAGAGGCAGATAGAGGAGATGAAAGCCAGTCACAGAAACGAGATAGAGTTTGTGAAGGAGCAAACTCGAAAGAGGATGGAGGAGCATGTGGATGAACTGAAGAATGAACTGGAATCGACGCAAAACCAGCTGGACACCAGCCTGACAGATCTTGAGGAGGAAAAGAAGAAAGTGGTGGAAGTAGAGGAGGAACTAGCAGAAAAGCAACTGGACTCTTCTAATCTCAGGGACAATCTGACCAAAGAAATTGGCATTCTGGCATCAGAAATACAGAAGAAAGATGAACAGATTCGGGAGCTGAACCAGGTAAGAATCACCCTTCAAGACCAATTGAACATGGTTACTTCTGCTAAGGAAGACCAAGTATCTACATATCAGTCACAGATTAATGACCTCTTCACAGAGTATTCTCAATTACAGAAAGAGCTCAAGCAAGTCAAGGAAGAGAGAGAAGCAGAGGCCATGGACAAGGAAACCCTGAGGAAAGAGATTGAAGAAGAGCTCAAGAGCCAGTACGAAGACACCATCGACGAATTGAACTTTGCACACGAGACTAAACTGAAGGATCTGAGAACAGATTTAAGCTTTGAACATCAGGAGGCCCTTAGAAAGGAAAAATCCCAACTGGAGACTCAATTTGAGCATAAACTGGAAAACCTCTCTGTAACTAAACAACATGAATTTGTTTCAGAATTACAGAGAGTTCAAAAAGAGATTAAGCAGCAGTGTGAACAGGAGTTTCAAGAGAAGTTGGAGAAAGAGAAGGCAAAATGGCTGGAAGGTCCTCCTGGTCTCCTAGGGGGAATAGGAGGAGAAGGAGGAAGTGAGGAGCATGAAGGGAATCCAGATGTCAGTCGTTTACAAGCTGAAGTTGAAGAATTGTCTGAAGCCAGAGATGCACTTCTCACACAAGTCGATAGCACAACTCATGAAAAGGAAGCTCTTCAGGAAGAACTTTTGCAGGTGATGACAGAAAAGGACACACTTGCAGAGTTAGCAGTCTCACCAAAAGAGCTTGGTTTCTTCGCTTCTGCACAGGTTGAAGATGAAGCATTGAAGGATGAAGTGGAGTCTCTGAAGAAGTCACTGGAGAAAGCCTGTGAAGACAAAAAAGATCTCGAACAGAAAGTAGTGGAATTACAGCAGAAACATGCCATCCAGCTTGCCCAAACAGAAAGTGAGAAACAAGGTTTAGTGGAATTGGTGCAAGAGATGCAGCCTCAGTTTGAAATGGTGAAGGAGGCTGGCAAAACCAAGGAGTTGCTGGAGTCGATGACAAAACACAGGAACCAACTGTTGACTGACAAGGAGGAGTTGCAACACAGATTAGAATCCCAAGAGAAAGAGTTTGAAGGGAAGATGTTAGAACTGTTGGCAGAGAAAGAAGCTTCTGATGGGGTGGTGGAGAGACTGATGTCTGAGTTAGCAGCAGCAGCAGAGGTTAAGCCCCCTGATCCGCCACCAGAGATAGGAGAATTAGCAGAAACGCTGTCAGAGCTGGCCAGGCTTCAGGACAAAGCTGGCAAAGTTGAAATGTTAGAGGAGCAGTTACAGGTCATGAGGTGCAAGCTGCAGGACTTGGAGGATCAGGTCAGAGAAGGTAGAGATGATGACAGTGATTCGGACAAGTTGGAAGTCATTCAAGATGAACTACAGAGACACCAGCAGATGGTTAGTGACCTGACAGAAAAACTGAGAGTCTCCCAAAGAGAGATAGACAAGTTGAGAGAACAAGAGGGTAATGAACGAAGTAGATTGGAGAGTGAGGTTGATGCACTGCAGAAAGAACTGCAGAGCTTGCAAAGGGAAAATTTAGGTCTGATGGAAGCAAAGGAAAATTTGGCAAAAGATCTAGATGAAAAAGACAAAGAATGTAATAATGTAAATGATGAATTGTTAAATTTTAAGAGAATTGTTGATGATCTTGAAGGTAGAAATAAAGCATTAAGCCATGAAAATGCCCGTGTTGAGGAACTTGAAAGGGAAAAGCAACTCGGTGATCAGAAAATTGAATACTTAGGCGAAGAAATAAACAGACTGACCGATGAGGTCACAGAAAAAGATGGCAAAATTCATGAACTGAATGAAAGAAATGCCAGTCTAGAGAGTGAAATCACAGAAAAATCTGTATGTAGTGAAGATGGGGTTGACACAGGTGAAGAAGGGGGGACTGAAATTAACAAGAGGGAAGGGTCAAAACACTCTGTGGAGGAGCTTAAACGTGAAGTAGATGCTCTTAAAGTTGCCTTAAGTGAGGAAGGGAGAGAGGTAGCATTATTTAAAAATGAGTGTTCTGAGAGAGAAGCAGAAGTACAGAAGTTAGAAACTGAGGTAGCAGAACTGAAAGCATCTTGTGTAGAAGTTGAAACGCAGAAGAGATATCTCCAAGATGCCATTAGCTCCTTGGAGGCAGCATTTGCTGAACGAAAGGAAGAAATTTCTTTGGTGAAGTCTGGAGTTACAGGGTTAGAGGGTAGGCTAGATGAGATTTCAAAGGAAGGGGAAGACCGTGCCATATTACTTGAGAGAGTTAAAGAACTCGAGGCAGAACTGGATGAAAAGGAATCCTTGGTAGCCTCCTTGGAGGATGCTGTGGGGAATGTTGGAAGAGAGAGGGATTCTTATCTTGAGAGAAATAAAATTTTAGAACAAGACTTTGAAAGGGAGACCCATAACATTGAAGCAATGATACAGAAAACATTCAGTGGGACAGATGTAGTTGGTATGCTGGGTGGCGGTGAGGGTTTTCAGGAACAGATGGATAATTTGGACAAAGAAGAAAGTGGTAGTGAGAGCAAAGAGGAGGTTGCAGGAGAAATTCATTATGTGAAGGAAGGGAAAGATGATCATACTGAAGAAGCATTAGAAGTGTCAGATGAAGTTGAGATGTTGAGAGAGAAGCTGGAATACATCGAGAGAGAAAGCATCAGAGAGAAGAAGGAATATGACCGAAAGTTGGTGCAGACCGAAGCATCATTAAGAGAATCACAAAGCATAAGGATGGTATTAGAAGCTGAGATGAAGGCACAGAAGAAACTGTTTGAAGAAGAGTATGAAAAGGTTAAAAAAGGAATTGATGGCCATCAAACTTCGACATCAGTAGGGGAAGTCAGTGAGACAAGTCAGGGCAACGAAGAGCTTCAACTGGCTCAGGAAGATGTCATATTACAGGAGCATGTTAGCAACGAGGAAGCGGTATTGTCTTTCACGGAAGAACCATCTGCCAGTGACGTTGATAAAGAGTTTGAAAAGTTGTGGCTGGAGGTGGAGAAGTTGAAGGAAGAATCGAGATCCAAAGAGGAAGAGTTGTCCAAGATGGAGGAACATGCAGAGGTGGTGACTGGGGAGAGAAATGATGCCCATGCAGTGCTGGAAGATGCAAAGAGAGAACTGAAGGACCTAAAGGAAGCTTTGGATGAAAAGGAAGGAGAGAAGATGCTTGTACAAGAGGAGCTAGCTAAAGTGAAGGCACAGTTGGAAGAAGTTTTATGTAGCAAAGTAGGTCCTCATGTCACAGCTGAGGAAGATCCACCTGTGGATGACGCAAATGCCATCATTCAAGATGAAGAGGAAGAACAGGCCCTTCCAAGCCATGTACAAACTTCGAAAGAGGATCTGGAAGAAACCAAGAAAGTCATACCAAAGGAACAGACTCTCTTCAAAGAGGCTTCAGAGGAAGAGGGAAGTTGTAGCACAGCTGCAAACAGAGTAGATACAACCAGTGAGGTGGAGCAACTGACACGCCTGCTAGACCAGAAGGAACGACGAGAGAAAGAAATACTCACTGAAAAGAGTTTACAGATCAGTGTCTTACAGGAAGCTAATTCTAGGCTAGAAAAGGAGAAGGAGGAACTTCTCCAGGAACTGGAGGATGCCAAGCGTAGGTCAATAAATGCAGCAGAGGATACTTCCAGTGGGTTTGAGGGTACAACTGATGAAGAGGACACTCAGGAGACTGGCCGTGATTTGGCAAACCGGTTGGATGCAAGCATTGCCAGGGAGAAAATGCTTAGGAAGGAGAAGGATCAGTTGTTGGAGAAGATAGCGGAACAAGAAGAAATTCACAGGAGGCTGGTGACTGAAAAGGAGGAACTCCAGCGACGACTGAGTGACAAGCAGAGGCTGGAGGAACTGCTGTTGGAGAAAGATCGACTGGAACAGGAACTGGCACGACAAAAGAAAAACATGGAGGGCGATCTTCATGACCTGGAAGTGCAATTAACACAACGAGAAAACCACCTGCTGAAGGAGAAATGTCAACTGCAGAATGAATTGAAGCAGAAAGACCTCTTGTTGAGGAGGTGGGAAGTAGGGTACAGAGAACATCAGTTAAAACTTAAAAACCAAGAGATGCTCCTTGAGAAGCAGTATGCTGAACAGCTGTCCAAGGTCCAGGATGACTTCAATCAGGGTAGAACGTCTCACCTGGAGAAACTCAGGTCCGAGATAGAGAAACGCCATGCAGAGGCCATCGCTCGCCTTCGACGAGATCTGCACCAAGAGTTCGCCCTGCGGGAAGCCAGGCTGAACGAAAGCCACCTGTTGGACATCTCGATGCTGAAGAGCCAACATGATGCTCAGGTGCAGTGGTGTTCCTACTAACGTTTGCTCTCGATCAAGCTTCTTTCACCTTCCATCTCAAGATACCTTCCTTTTTTGTTGTTGTTGGGGTGTCTGCTTGCTTTGTCTGTCTATTGTTGGCTGTGTCGTACATTGTCTACCAGTGACTGTCTTACACACTGCACTCATCTACAAAGCATCATTTAAATGAAAAATGCTTGGCAAGAAAGCATTTCTTTTCGTCTTTGGTACTTTTTGCTGCTGAATGAAAGAGTGCTTTATGTCACAGTGTGCAGCAACACAGACCTGTGCTATCCCTGAGATTGCCCTACAGAACAATATTTTATGATATATGTGTACAATGAGGCTGACTTTTAATATCTAAAATCTTTTCAATGACCATATTTCAATGTCTGACCTGCTTTCTCGATCTCTAAATTCCTGCCTTAACGTCGTACTGTATGTGCATGTAAGCAAAATGTGACAGTAGTACAACAGTAAAAACAGAGTTGTACAGTACTTTCAAAATGAGCTACTGTATACATGATGCATGCTAAGTTTGCTGTGCTCCTCATAAACATTGCAAAAGCATAGCAACCGTACACCAGCTGCGCATATCCTGCAGTAATAAAGGGTTCATTGCTGGCAATTGTTACTCATTGCTTTTGTGTCTTAGTGTACATGACATGTAATTTGAAATTAGGGTATCATCATGTTACATACATGTGTTGTCACAATTAGTTTCACTTCCACATGTGCATTCCAAATCTCTACAGACATTCTCATGTTGTTTACGGTGATATGTATTTCACTTCATTTTATGGGCCTGTCTCTCTCACTTGCCACAATCATTGCCAATAGTTACTGTACAGCAGATTCGTCAATGATCATCCTAAGCCTTTGCTGTACTCTTCACTTCACAAAGGTTACTGATCCACACTTGCGTGCTTGTGTCATATTTGATGAGTTTGATGTGAAAAACCTGCAGAATGAAGTGTCTTTGTTACATGTTACTGGTTACTCAATATAGATTATAACCTTCCCTGAGGCTGAGAGAAGTGTTATTTAGGTTCGGATAGATGTCTGTGTACACATCCTCGTAGAAAGCCACACAAGATGTTATACACTATGTTTGATCAAATTCCATCATTCTTCAAAATATTTCATTTGCATACAGTGAGCCATCTGTGTGTGCCACTTTTTCCAAGAAGTATAAATGCTGAGGAATTATTCATTGTTTATACTGCTTTTTCTTTCTTAATTTTTTAAGTCTTCGATAAGGGTCTTTAGTTTGTTGTTTTTGTTATTTTGATTTTGTTTAAATTATTCCTCTTCTCAATCCATTTTGAATTTCTCAGTTCAATTTTTTCTCTCTTTTTTGCAATATCCTTTAAATTTAATCGTTGGCAATTATCGAACATTCTTTCATAATTTTGTTTCTTCCTTTGGCTTAATCTGCTTAACATGGAGACAAAATTGTTTTGTGCAATTGGGTTGAGACAGTTTGTGGTATGTAAAGTAAATCTTGGACATGTAGTTGGTTGACAGTAAGTTTTAAAGGCTCAGACTCATCACCTCCAACAGTTCCAGTTCTCCCAACCACTTACTTCCAGCCTCCACCCCCACAGCCTGTCTGAAACGCCTTGTGCAAACAAAAGTATTGTTTTAAGTGCTTCATATTGGTGAGCAGACAAAGACCACTTGTATGTGTAATCAAAACACTTTGCCCCTGTGTATGCCCTTTATTGTGAGCTACTCAGCATCATTTGAATTTGCTGTCAATCAAGGAGAAGAACCAACTGGGAATTTTATTTACACCTAGCCAAAAATGTAGCTTGAGGTGATGAGTGACTGGGGTTTTAATGAAGAAAGACATCAACTGAAATGGTAACAGCATACAGCGGTTGCTGATGTGTACCTATATGTTAAGCAGTCTGAGCAGGAGGCTATAGAACTCAGGAACCAAATGGCCTTTCACATAACCTGCTTTCATTTTGCTGAATTACAATACTGTTTATGTATGGTAAAGAGCGTAATCACATAGTGAAAACTATGAAATGATATGGCATGTTGCAACTGTAACTGCAATTTTCGGGTAAATTGAATAAGATATAAATGTTTCAGTCGGATATCTACAGAGACGTGGTTATAGGGCATTACAATTAACATTACAATGTATAATAAATCTTGTGTGACAGTAGCACTTAAATCCAGTCACTCATCACCCCAGGCTAAATTTTTAGATTGGGGGGTAGCAAAATCCTCAGCTGTTTCCGTTTTGTGACATCAAATTCGAAAAACACTGAGTATCCCATTTTAGACAGTGTACACTGTCTCCTGTTATTTCGATGACACGTGGAGGAATTTTAGACAGGCTGTGGAAGGAACTAGACTTGAGTAGTTGGGAGAATCAGAACTGTCTGGTCTGGGGTGATAAGTTTTTGTCACAAAAACATCAAGATATTGTACGGCCGAAAGCTTTTAAAACGATTGTCAGTTATGCATCACAGTCAGGGTGATAGGTGGCAGTATTTCAGAACAAGTTTCTGTCCTCCACTGAATAACAAAATGTCAAACCATCACCCATGCATGTGATACTGTGAGTGAATGCTGAACATTTTGAGTAAACATTGCTAACATATGCAAAACCATGTTCTTTTCTGCTGTATTTTGATCTCCTATTGCTTCATATAGTAGGGTGCTAAATTTTCTCTCACTGTGTCTCTTCTTGTAATCCAGCTTGTAACTCTCAGGAAGGTTTCTGATAAAGAAAATATTTGCAACACACTTTTCACTCTAAAAAGCATTGGCCAGAAGAACTATAATATGTTTCAAATCAGAATGTGCTGCTTGGAGTAAAAAAAAAAAATTGCATCATCATTAAACTTCTATCGCTTCCATTCCATGCCAATCTGAAAAATGACATCTATGTCACATTTCTTTCATGTAAACCTTCGTCAATGAGAGTCTCATTACATACCGTAGAAAGAAGGGTAATTAAGTTTTTTTCAGCCAGAAAGGTAGTGGAACTGGACCCTGTGGTAAATGCGTAGCTCTTCTGTTGATATATACCACAAAGAAATTTCTATGTAAACACATTTCTTTGGAAATTAGGCTATTTGTGGACAAATAGACCATGGAATGGTAGCTTTTATAGCTTTTTACAGCTGTAAGAAGTATAGTCAGTCCTTTTGTGTACCTTTAAAAATGCATGGTTCAACAGCACATCCTGCTTGAATTAGAAACTTTACCATCATATACTGTATCCAAAAACTTTCAGATTGATGTGCAGTATATTTTTTGTCAAATTTGCCTTTATGGCAACTCAAAATGTAATTTCTTCCCAAAACCTGAACAAATTTTATCATATTTAACTGTATTTTTTTTTAAAGAAAATTTTTTTGAAAGAATTATTTTGTTTAATTGAAGTCTCTCATACAGTTGGATTTGCCATGTTTCTTTCCTTTGCTTTTCCACCCACAAATTATCAGAGTTTGAAGGGTTGCATATTATAATTCTTGTTTTTTGTTGCAAACAACAGTAATTTTTAGAAGCTTCCAAGTCTTGACTTTTTCTTCTTTTTTTTTCCCAGCACATTTCAGGAAGTAATTTGTGCATTCAGCAATACTCCTATTTTGCAACTAAAAAGAGAGATAAAATGTTAAATATATTTATTTTGATACTTCAACATCAGAGATTAGTATAGTTTATCTTAAAGGAGACAGAAACTGTCAATTTAGTGCTCCATAGTTTATCCCAAATGTACTTCTGAAATTAAAAGGTGAAGTGAAAAATTAACAGGCGTGATTTACAGTATACTGCTTGGCTTTGAAAATATTCTGTTAAGTGAATCTATATGAAACTCTTCTTATGAGCATTGTAGACTTGTAACATACTTTTAAAATTTCTTGTTTGAGTTTTTGCTTCCGGAAATGCCAACAGAGTGAGCAAGTATTTTAAATTCTTAGCTGTCATTTACAGTTAAATCTACCTCAGGTGGGCAGAGCGTCAACAAAAGTGGTCACTTACACGCTCAGCAGCATACTGATTTCTAGTCCATTTATCGAATTGCAAGATCTAAAGAAACCATTTTTCTTCCAATAAAACAAGTTTTCAAAGTCATCCAGTGTAGTAAATATTCTCAATTGCTTAGTTTTATAAGAAATAATTATTATTTTGTTTTAGGGGTCACAAATGTTTTAGTACAGTAGTTGTCATCAACGGATGAACTTTCTTCTATGGAACACCTTAAAGGTGGTACACAGTATTTATCATCTCCTTTTGTCTTCCAGATTTATTTTTACACCTGTAATGTGCCTTAATTCTTTTTTAAGCCTTATCAAACAGTCCAACTGCCAGAACATTGAATTTACATTCCAAGTAGAATAATGATTGTTTATTTCAAATGGTTTTTTTTCAATACTTTTATTATCAAATTTTCAAAGTTTTCTACAATGAATTGTCTTTGCTTTAGAATTTCTTCAGTTGCATTAGAACATATGAAATCTGAAATCTAAGTGAATGAAAACTGTAAACAAGAGTGATATCGTGTAGCTTATCATTTTGATGGAAATTTCTCAATTTTAGCTTTTCTGTCAGATCTACAATTAACACCCATGTTTTGTATGTTGTTTTGGTTTTGTTTGCATGCACTTTGCCATTTTCTTACTGCTGTATCCTGCATTGGACTGGTACTTAACTTTGAAGGATACTGTTTTCACCCACCGAGGTTAACAGTTGTTGAACTTCATTTTGTCGTCATATTTCCAAAATTCAAGGAGTATTTATTTGGGTCATAATTTTTCTTTTCTGTTGGACAAATTTGGTACAGTATTTATGACAATCCATAATGACCAGGTCTGACACGTCAGTGGAGGCGGCCTCACACTGTCCTGAACCGATTGTGACGCAACAAAACTCCTTGAGACTACTCGTTACAAGTGATTCTTACTGAGTTCTTATGACAGTTGCATCATGTTTTAGTGGAGTTGCATGCGAGCTGCACACTGAACTGACTAGACCCAACTCATCAGGTTGGACCTCTTCGTCCGTCCTCAGTCCACATGAGGGTCACACCATGTTGACATTCTCTACGGATCACATGATTTTCAAAATGTGTCCTCGTTGGCCATTGAACACCAGTCTCCTTGCAGTCGAGTCGATGAAAGATACGCGATGGCTCACGTAACATCTTTGATACATTCAGTTTCCCAAAGTCTAAAAAGCTGTGGCAACCAAGTTGGGTTGCCAGGAAAATTTGCTGCATACTGCACCGACGTAACTCATGACAGCCAATTGTACTGTACTGGTACTGTATTTGTTGCATTGCGGTCAGGTTGGGGCAGTGTGCGGTAACCTCAATTCTTTTGCAAACAGGAAATTGTCTTGCTAAGCATTCTTAGCAACAACAGCTGGGTAAAATGACAAAATATGATACTACTGTATCAAATCTGTGTTACTGTAAATTGACGATATTTATCTCGTTAAATGTGAAACAATGTAAGAAAACATAAATGACATTTGGAGCATGCTGCATAATAATCTGTGAGGGAGTGCTTTACAGACAGGTACATATTACCTCTTCATTTCTATCCTGAACATAAATAGGGTGAAATGTAAAAATATTTCATAACGTTGACAAGAAGTAATTTGGAAACGTGAAGCTGGCCCACGGGTTGTTTCCTGTTCGATATTCCCTCAAAACTTTGTCAATATCTTAGCAAGGCAGAGGATTTGTTTTGGGATGTGACCATGCCTTAAAGTAAAGCACCATACACTGCAGGAAAGCCCACATGATCTTTATTCAAGAGAACTATAGTGTGGTGTACGTGTACAAACAATGTAATAAAGAGTTCTTTGTGGATCTGTATTTAAATTCACTTTTAGTTCTGTGACGGCTCCTTCTGCAGCTCCGCCATCACAGGACGACAAAAAGCCTGTCGGTCTTTACTCGTAGCTTGTTGTAATGGTGACTCAATGTACAGTATTTATTTTACAGCAAATGTTGTTTAACTCCCTGCCACGTTGACACACTGCCTTTTTTCCCTAACAATGAGACAAAAAAAAAAAATACCGAAATGTTAATAAAATATATTGAAAATAATCCATTACCTCTTGGCTATTTTCTTTGACTCATGCATGTTGCGTTTCGCCGGCGTAACACAGGCATTGTGGCGCAGTAAATCATGTGCACTGCGTAGCAGGAGTACAACACATTGTTTAAACGATATATGTTTTCATACTGCCAGATACTTCGATGGCGTAAACAACATTTATGACTCTCTTGGGATGTACATTAGAAGCTGGGATCTCATGATTTCCTTCTCGATTTGCATGTTTCATTAACCAAAGCTTTGCATACAATGATAACATTCACATAGGCATGTGCAGCTGTTCGATACATGTACTACAGACACACACTGTTGGTGGAAGACGCAATGCGCTTTGTAGTATCCCGTTTAAAGTTGATTGGTCATCTTTTTATATCTCTTGTGATGCATGATAATTACTCTCTGTCTTCAAATGTCACTACTTTGCGATCACTCTTTGAAATGTAGCAACGAAACATCAGCAGTGAGTGTGTGCACACTCCTCTTTGCTATCATAGTAGTGTTATTTATTCGTCATGCACGAGGCCAGAGTATGTGCAAAGAGTGACTGTAACGGACAGTGGTAATGTTCGCAGAGAGTTATCAGGAAGAGATGTCTGGCCTCAGATGAGACGTAAGAAGAAGATCAATCGCCTTTGAGACTCATCCATATTCAGCGCAAAGTGCTGCATACAGTATACGTGGCATGCTATTATCAGCAATAAAAGCCACTTTACCCTCCAAACATTCCAGACCCAATTAACCCTGGACAACGCTAGTATTAACAGTGTATTCATTGTGACCATATGGTAAACCAGGTACTTGTCACCCAAGCAAGTCCTGACTCTCGCAACCACTTGCTTCTAGCCCCTTCCACAGCCACGTGTCTCAGAATCATCCTTGTGCAGATACAATTGCCATTTGAAAGTACCTTATGTCCCTGTGAACATACAAGGATCATTGTGTATCACATTATGAAGCCCCTGTGTATGCTTTGTACTATGAGCTACTCTGCATCTTTTGAAATTTACTGTCAATCACAGAGCTGAACCAATTGAAAACTTTTGCTTACACAAAATGCAATTTGGGGTGATGATGATTGAACTAGGAAGATTTATAATGTAAAAGATTTATGGAGGTGTTTGATCAAATCCAACAAGATGAGCAAATGTGGAGTCGTAAGTTTTTTTAAGTAAGAATTAGAATTTAGAGAGGTCCCAAAACTTGTTTGTAGCCCTAGCTTTGTTATGATACTGTAGATCCGCATGCAGTGGCTTTTCCTGTTAATCTGGGTCAAGCATACTCCATCTCTTTTGAAATTATGACCTCAGGTGATGACAATAACATTGAATTGTACTTACTTATGTGTCCAGTCAAGTTTTTGAAAATGACTTACATTTACTCCATGCCTTAGTTACCTGTCTATGTACAACAAATGCACTCCCATCTACAGTGCCAAGAGAACTGGCAGAATGGGAGTTAAAGTTACAGATGGAAGTGCAATTGTAATGAAGAGACAGGTAAGTGAGTCATTCATAAGTAAACAAAGCAAGTGAGTTTTGGGGTTAATTTCTGATGGGCTCCTTTGTGAACATGTTCAAAAGAAGTAGCATGCTACCTCCTGCATTCAAGTTCTGGACATGCACCCACAAATAAAATAATAAAAAATTGTATTACAAGAGACACGTCACACGTTGGAAGAGCAAATTGGGAGAACTGCTCGTTAGTAAACGGCTGCTAATGTAGAAATCATGTGGATTAGTGGAAAATGCCATTTATAACTTTAAACAACCACGTTGCTGAACGATGTTCTTTCTCCAGCTACGGAAGATTGAAGTATGATTCATACTGTTATGTCAAACCCATTTAGTTTCCTCCAATCTTCATTAGTCATTTGTTTGGTCAATTTTGAGACTTGTCTGCATCTCTTTTTTTTTTTTTTTTTGCGGTGTGTCTAAACAGGGCTCTGTATGGTTTACAAATTATTAATCAAACTCGGTGCATGCTGACTCGTCCATTTGCGGATAGTCATGGAGATTGCTTACGTCAATCATGGAGCTTGAATGGAATGGTAAATGTGTAATTGTTGTTTCAATAATGGCTCCCCTTGTCTTAAGTTTAGCTTTGAATATATGGTACTCTCCTTGATCCTTGATGAATGGCTTTAGATAAAACCAAGTCTTTAAGTAGTCAAAGAAGAAGGGAAAAAAAAAAGGAAATGCAAGGTTGGTTGCCTTGTTTAGGGAATTGGGAACATCAATTTGTTGCATTTCACAGCATGCCCTTAAAAAACGTAATGATTATTTTAATCTGTGTCAAGTTGTGCCTTGCACAATGTCTATAATTGTCCTTGGGGGGACGGTGTGATCAAAATCAAGAGTAATGGTACGATGCGATATTACCTCCACAGATGTCGTAACGTACATCTTGGAAGTTCTTTTACAGAATACATGTAAAGTAGCTTTTAGGAAACTTGAAGCCTGATGTTCTTCATTGTATGTTACCTTCAGTGCATGAAGCTTGAATATATAAATAGAATTTCATTCACAATATTTGGGCTGATCACCAGAAGCTTTGTCGAGATGCCACTTTCCTTAGCTTGATCATGAGAGACCCAGTTTCACTACGGCAGTGTTCCGAGGAGTCGTACATGAAAAATACATTGATACTGACATTAACTGTTTTTTTAAATCTTCTTCACATGCTTTGATTCATTCGATTATTAATTGTACAGTATTAGTTCAACTACATTCCCCATGTCACATCATTAAGTTAGTGTTTTATGGTAGTTACCTGGCACATGCATGAATGTACATCAGATTCAACTCCTGTGAAGCAACTAATAGTTGTGAAAGTACTGTCCATAAAAGAATTCATTTCGTGAATTCATGTGCAGGACATCTGCGGACACAGTTTTCCCTGTTTCACTTCAGAGGTACATACCACATGCCTTGAGAGAGCGTGCTATGAAAGCAGCAATTTGTGTCTGTGGCTGTGAATTTCCCAAGTTTTTTTGTGACTATGAAATACCATACTTTGACATTACCAGCTGTGTCTAGTCAGTTCCTATTTGAGCAGAAATAAAATCTGAAAAAGTACAACTTTCTGTTTTACATTCTTGGAAGCTGCAGTATTTTCTTTTACGGTCTTGATAAACTCCTCCCATGTTATGAATATTTAAAAAGTCACATTATTAAATAAAGGACCAGCTTCTGAGCCTCTTAGTTAATACGAGTCTGGTTGTCCTTGCAATTTTGATTGTATAGTGTTCTGTGCATGTGAGTGTAATGTGGACATGTCACACTGAAAGATTGTAAATACATCTATTTTTAAGTGTAGCTCATACATAAACATCAAATCAGTGATTGGTTGCTTGTCCTAAATATCAAAAGAGTAAATTGTCAGGTTGACATTTGCATGAGAATAAAAAGTACACCATCCTTCATTTCCCAGTAATTAACGTTCATTAGTGGGATGAAAGTGATTGTCTTCATAGCTTGATAGTGTGTCAGCATTGTGTTGCAACTGCATTACATCACAAAATGGTGTAATAAGAACTGAAACTTGGAATGCTGCTTAAGGTTATTGACACAACCCTGTTGCATTAATCCCCTGGAATAAAAGAGGAAAAATTTAAGAATAAGATGACCTTTGACCTCTATTATAGCAGTTACACATCTATGGACAGCATATCTAGGGTGACACAGAGTTCGTTAGTAAGGGTTACTGTAAATTACCAGGAACTGTAATCGCTATGACATTCAAACTGAAGATCAAGAAATTTATGCATCTCCATTTCCTTTGTAGCCGTGGAAATTTGCTCACCATTTTCAAGTCGCTTAACAAAACGAGAATTAAATGTTGCAAATTTAGCTGAGTGTGGGCCTCTAGAATAAGATGCGCACATGTAGGAATGGTACACGTTTTAGCCAGTAACATGGTCTTTGGCAGATTGCTCTGAGCTTTGCTGAGCAGACCGAATATTTTACCATATCTTAACAAATGGTTTTATAGACAGTAGAAAGGAACATTCAAACAAAGATGAGAGGTGTCCACGCCTTTGCTGAGATCTGAAGATATCGATTTCATTACTTTTGCTTGACATTGGAAAGGACAATTTGTTTTTATGCAACTATTTTATAAGCTACTTTTGAATTGTTGCTGCTTCTTTTCTAAGAGTTTATACTTCCCTAAACTAAGTAAATCAGCAATACATTTGTACTGTATGAGATAATACTCACGTCCTGTCACGGTTTGTACTTAAGATTTATTAGAAAATGCATGGTTGCCATTATTTGAAGCTGGAGAAATATGTCAGCATCTATTCTGTAGATGACATGCAATCTTCAAAGTACTATGTGCTGAATCTTATTGACTGTAACCAATAAATTATTGTCCTGTACCTGAACTTAAAACTGATTTGTTTTTTTGTAAGCTATGTTCGGATTTATTGTTTCTCTCGTTGTTCTGATTCTCATCTCACGTTATTCTAAAATTTTTTTTTTTTAGTAAGTGTAAAATCTCAGTTACCACTTATCATCCATTTTTTTATGTCCATATCATGTTTCGTTTGTTTTCTTTCTTTTGTGAATGCTTTACTATTTTCTGTCGCTGTCAAACCCACCTTTCAAGACAAATACATCTCAAGCAATAAATCTGTACCAAGCTTTTCAAGACCATATTGTTCGTTGGCTCTGTCAGTTTCACCATTTCCATTATGCTGTACTATTTATTTATCTGTTTATAGTCAAATGTATGGAATCAGAACATCTTTCTTTCAGTCCAATATTTATGCTATAAATACAGTTTTCCTATCTGTCTCTTTGCAAAGTTCTTATTTTGGTATTTTTATCTGCAGTACGAATTCTCCATTAAACTTTGTTCCCCCCATCCCGTCACATCAGACATGCTGTTATTCATCTCAAGGTTTGAAATATGCTTGGCAAGGTGCATGTTGAACACGTCCTCATTGTGTCAATTTTCATTTAAGTTTTGTGACAACAAAAATATGACAATGAAAATGATTTAAAGAGAAAAACAATACAAAACATTAGCTGTGTTCATTCTGGCTCTGGACAGACTTTTTTTTGTACTATTCAGTAAAAATTTTACTGTTTTGTTCTCTGCCTTTGATTCATTTATGGGGTTTAATCTAAGCCAGTTTGCCAAAATATTATTATTACGTTATTCCATGAGGTGTATTTCTAAGAAATTTGTGGCATGATTTAAAGTTTTAACATAGTTTGTACTCCTTTAGTTCCTTTGCTACTAATGTTTGGCAGAAATAAACACAGAAATTATACAAAAATCAATTTGTTGCTTCTGAAACAGAAAAGAAACAATCCAAGATGGATATGCCTTGTGTCTTCTTCTTAGTCAGGTTACAATGGATACCCTCCTCCCTGGACACACATGAATCATGTCTCCCTAACACCTCATTCCCCCACCACCTCATGCCCCCTACCCACACCTCTCGCATTGTATGCTCTACCCCACTCAAAACTTTCACCTTTTCTTCTCACAGCTTACGGATGTGGTCGCAGAGTTGAATGCCAAAAATGAAAGACTCCAGAAAGAACTGGAAGATCAAAAGCTGAGATCAGTGAACGGACTACAAACAAACCAAGAGGTACTGTCCTTAGAAGTAGCATTGATTTACCTAAAAATCCCTAATTTTTGCAGTGGTGTTTTTTTCAATACTGAGGGTTTGCTCCTGATTGGTCTCGTGAATGCAGTTAAATACTGTACTGCCTGTAATATGATTGAAAATTGATCTTCTCTTTCTGATTCTGTGTCTCTTATAATCAGGGATGCGGTAAAGTAATTGAATTTACAACATCGCACCTAAGGTATTAGTGAGTACAAGATGTGAAACATTTTTGTGTGTCACTTGTATTGTACAGTAGGTGACATTTCCTTCTTTCAATTTGTCCACATGAATGTCGAGTTACGTTAAAAAAAATGTGTCCGTGCACATCAAAGTCGCAGAGAGTCAGTTGTGTCATCTCTTGTTTAATATGAAGAATTAAACTGGATGTAATAACAAGCTGACCCCAGAGGATAAGTCTTTGCAATAATGATGCCCTTAAAGGACATGAAAATGACATTTTGAGGTATTGGGTGCATTAGGCATTCATAGTGTTGCAGATAGGGACAAATTGCATCAAAATCCGTCAAAAACTGACAAATTTACAGGCAAGTTAGTGTCTTACAGCTGTGTCATGAATAAACATTGTCTAAATATGCAAATTTGTGATGTCAGGAGAGGGACCTCCCAGGATATGTCTTAAGTTAATCCTTTGTTTATGTAACCTTTATTTCAAGGTCATTTGAGAATTTTATATGCC
>VJOZ01002940.1:423-10751 GCA_009801055.1 Stichopus horrens | reverse complement strand
TAAAGTCCTGGTCACATAACAGCAATGACCATTGCAGCAATCGTTCTGTCATGTTTTTTTTTTACTTGAAACAATGCAGTCACAACATAACATGAACAACTTATTCTCTGTTGGCTCTTGATACAAGTCACGGGATAACAACAAATGTTTCATTTAATGCTGAAGTGTGACTACAGTGGTACAACAAGGCAGCTATCTACTTGACTGGATCTTATCACATGGTTGCCTGTATCAGTTGCATGGTGTAATGTGACAGTAGCTTTAGAAAAAAAAATGAAAAAGAAATTAAAAAGAGAGATAACAGAAATGAAGGGGACAGAAACAAAAAGGAAATTAAACCAATACCCACGGCGTAAAATTCTGGTCCCATCACAGCAATGACCATTGCAGGAATCATTCTGTCATATTTTTTAAACTTGAAACAATGCAGTCAATGATGTTAGATGCTTCAAAAAGACTGTGGGGTGTGATAACACCCATAAGCAAACTGGCAACCAATCATTTGTTGAATCCTCATTGCCTTGTTCCCTGTATTGCTGTGGAGTGACTGGGACTTACATGGGTTAAAGAACAAATAAGTGATAAGTGGGCAGCATTTTGCATAACTGAACCCTCGTCCAATTCCACCCCCCCAAACTTGTACTATCCACTTTTACCAACAAGCAACAAATAATGTAACATAAAAAATTGTTTCGGTACTAAAATATTTGCTAATCACAAAAAATTACATACAAAATTATCCTTTTGAAGGTAAGCTTATTTCCCATTATTCTTTCTTTTTGGAAACAAATAGTCTTTAAACTTAACTTCCTTCTAGTCTGTTTCAATGAGCTTTGTTGGTTTATTTCAGGAGAAGTCTTCACTTTAAGCACAATTTATGATTAAATTCATGCCAGAAAAATATCTCATGGTAATTGTTGTTTACATACTAATAATATTTGCTCTCAAGGGTCTTGCAATGAGTGTTGGTTCATCCTAAGACACATCAGCGATTTTCCCTTCCATTTATCCTTGTAACTTTAGATGTTTGCCACCTAGAACCATGCTAAGATTCCTTGAGATTAAATCTGAAGAGTGTTGCACTCTAGGTAACATGAACCCTCCCTACCACATCACTCTCTCCCCAGATCACAATCCCCCCTTTCTGAAACTACTAAGATAAGCTAATTCCTTCTTCCCTTTTCCTTTTACAAAATTATAGACTAGTCTTTAAAACTGAAGTTCTTCTGGTTTCTTTCACTGAGTGTAGGTTTCTTTCAATGAGGGTACCAACGTCTGCCTATATTGGTGCTTCTGCATGCTGCCACCTGGAGTAAAACCAAGATTTGTTCCCACTATAAGGTCAATGAGGGGACATTCTGTGTACCAGGACCTCTTCACTAACTCCCACCCCTCCCTACTACACTTAGAGCATTTTATGATTAAAATTCAAGGAAACCTTGTCTAAAGATAATTATTGTTGGCTACTAATAATATTTGCATCTCTTGCAGAGAGTGTTGTTTATTTCTAACACACAACATAAGTTTAAACACATAGAAACAACTTGAGAAATTTAAGCCTTCAAAAGTATTGTATTCAAATCTAAATGATCTTGATCCCCTCTGCCATATTCCTCTCCTCAACCCACATGGTAATTTCAGCCTATTTGATAAGCTACTTTCCCTTCCTTCTCTGTTCTTGGATTAAATTATAAACCTTGAACTTAATTGCCTTCCAGTCTCTTCCATTGAGTGCCGATTCCTTTTGAAGACATGCCACACATTCTGCCTTGACTGGTACTCGTAGTAAGTGCACATGTTTCTGGAAATGATGCATGACTGCCTTACATTCCTCTCTGGTCCATTTAGTTCTTGTAACCTTCTTTTTTTGGAACACTGCAATGAAAATGTAAGCTGAGAATAATAAAAATATGCCAACACACAAATAATGTGATGTATTTTAAGTTCAATTCAGTAAGTTTTCAGTGAGTCTATTTATTGATATGACTTATGACTCCATGGACCTTTCTCACCACATACTACTCTACTTGTCAAACAAACAAAAAACATAACTAAATAATGCAGTATTTTGTGGCCAAATTTTGGATGCTCAAACAAACCAAAATGGATTATCTTCTTCAGACTTTTGGAAGAATACCGATATTGATTTCTTATTTACCCTTTTATAAAATTTTTGCACATTGTCAATGAATTTTAATGTGATAACTGGAGAAGGAACCATTTTACTTGAACCTTGATTGCTGCTTCAGTATACCTACCCAATTGATCAATCATAGACAAGGTAATAAACACTAACGGTTTAAGTATACCACTGAAATCATTAGATTTTCTCCAAATTGTAATTCTCTTTAATGAACATCATTTCCATCTGAAGATCATTTTGGAAAAATTCTAGTCCAGAGCAAGGATGTGTAGTAAATCATGCACCTAGAATTAATTCACATGATTAATTTTCAAGAAGGAATATTTCATTTCTAAAATCTTAATTCCAAAACTGGGGGAAGTAAATCCCAAAGGCATTTCCAAGAAAACAAGAGACCATTATTTCCTGGCCCAACACAAAATTAACTGTGATTTTGTCATTCAAAAGGAGTGACTTTCTTTACTTGCCTCCAATTTGTGATTATGATACACTTAATATGCTCTTTAAACTTTTTCAACTTTACCTCCTCTACCAGCACCCTTTGATGTGTGATTATGGCTTGGAAGTCTCTGATGTCTCTTGGTTTTGGAAGTCTCTGGTTTTTCTTGGTGCAACACTAGGATGAACAAGTGAAACATTTAGTAGTTCTTACAGATTACATGAGCAAGGCAAACATTGCATCATGACTACGTATCCCTGACACATGGAAATGTTGACACAACTGTGCAACCCTTTTGGACAACTTTTGGTGCTAAAAAGTTGGTTGAAGATTATTTTTGCAACGGACTACTCTCAATGATTGACTCAAAAAATGGTAAAATACTGCAACAACCTGCAGATTTGAGAAAGATTTGACAAAGTGGTAAGGCGTATACTGAGTCCCTAGCACCTATGCTACCTTATAGTGTAAATACAGGCCCATAACACCACATTGTATTGTTTGGAAAAAATCTACTGTATTTATTTTAAAGGACATGAAAATCTCACTATGCAATCTGCATTACCCTTATGATAACATTTATTATAAGGATTTATTGCATGAGCTTTACAAGTGCAAACAGTTGTGAAGCTCGAAAAACCTGGAAATTAAGTATGTTTATTTTCTACACCAGTCATTGTTTATGTTACATTTAGAGGCTTTACATAGTTTTTTTCTTGGTGACATTTTGATAGAAAAAAAAAAGACTGACATACTTTTCATTGAACATCAAAACCTAATTAACATACTAAACTTTTCAAAGTCTGTCCGACACTTACCACTTCTGTCATTGTATTTTCCTCCAACATCTTCATTGTCTCCCTCTTCATGGGGCTGTTCCTCTTCATAGGGCTGTTCTTCTTCATAGGGCTGTTTCTCTTCATAGGGCTGTTCCTCTTCATGGCGTTGTTCGTCACCAGATTCTTCATCATCAGTATCTGTAGATAATGAAATATTACTGATTTCATTCATAGTTTCGACTCATTAGCATATCTCTATTATTGCAATTGTGGTAGCATTCCAAGTATTATGGTAATTACCATACCATATGGTACTTATGGTAGCATTCCAGGCAATCAATGTATAAACTGGAAAAGTCTAAACATATTTAGTGGTCAAAGAAATCTATCTATTCCATAATCTTAATCACTTAAGAGAGACATTAAAATGCTATAATTCTAGAAATCAAAATGTCTTATACATCAACACTTACCATCGAGATCGATCTCAATGTCATCTAGGGTTTTCCCATGGAAGTCCACTGTTCGCCCTTTATCCATTGCGAGGAGGATCCTAGAGACTTTCACCATCTGAAGGGTTTGCTCAGGCAGTCTATAGTAATTTCTATGAACTGCTATATCATGTCCCATGAAGGTGGCTAGGATGTCCAGCTCATTGTTGTGCAGATTGAAAACCTGTGATAGGGTTCCAATTTGTTTCCGGAGTCGTGTTGAGGTTAAGCACTCTGGATGCGTTACACCACATTCAACAGAAAACTGTCGGATACAGTCTTGACCTCTAATAGGTAGTTGGGATGGAAATAGTCTGGCAAATAGATACACGTTAGTTGTGCTCACATCTACTGCACTTCTTGTGGAAACGAGCTTTTTCAAATTTGAATGATGGCTTTCACTCAACAGAATAGGTACTTTACGGCCCCGTTTTCCTCTGATTTCTAACCTCTTGAGCTTCTTGCAGAGACTTTGTTCCCATTTGCTAAGGCTCTTCAAGACATCTTCATTTACTTCAGTTGTGATGTTGGAACACTCCTCTAGCAGAAGTCTCTCTACTTCACCACTTCTCCTTCTGTTAAAAAGAATGAGTTGGGACATTGTTGCTTTGGCAAGGCCATACCATGACTGGTTATCAGCGGGACAGGCATCTAGCTTTTCTGAATACTCTTTGGAAATTTCTTTTAAGTAATTACTGAGTTTTGCCACATCTTCGCCCAAGGGCAGCATTTGAGGTTTGTTCCATTTGCGTTTTTCCAGTGTAACATGGGCATGGTGGGCTACTTCTGAATTCCATTCCAGGTTACAAAGCTGATCAAAGCAGTCAGCAGCTTCCTGTTGCATCTTCTCACCTGACTTCAAAGCTTCACCCTTCAATATGGAGGCAACAATTCTGAGGGAAAACCCCATTTGCAATGCAAGAGACGGTGTTTTGTACCTCTTATTGACAGGATCAAATCCAGCTGTTTCACGTACTGACTCAACTACGACACAGAAATTACCGGGACAGATAGCATCTTTCAACGAACAAATTTTCTCCGGATATTTCTGTCTCATTGTCATCAACAGTCTTCCAAGTTGCCTCATTCTCTGAGAGCAATACTGGAATTGATGGGCCTCGGTAAATTTCATGAAAAGTTTTTCGCCAAACTTGCAAATCAGCTCATCAGCTCTGACAGCCAACCCTATGGAATCACTGTTCAATTTGGCAAGAACGTTCTGACAAAATGCTTCATTTACTGATTTTGGTACAGGCAAAAGCATGGCAGATCTTCCTTGGATCCTACCTTTTGATGAAGTACATCCCTTCAATTTCAAAGCAGGGCAACATTTTTGGTGCTTCCACAAGTCTGAACGAATAAAGTAACCAAGACAGTGTTCGCAGGGAAGGTAGTTACTCACATCTGTTACATATGCTTGTCTCTTTGCAGGAATAAAGGTACCCTGACTTTGGCTGATTACGCTTATGTTGTGGATATGATTACCTTTGTTTGTGAGTACTTGCCACAAAAGTTTCCTTTCTTTTGAATTTTTATTCTTGCTTAGAATGTAAGCAACTTCACTTTCACTGCTATGCTTCCTTTCAAAATGACGGGGCAACTTGGCATATCTCTTCTCACAGTACACACAAACATTATGACGATCCCAGCATCTTTGCTTTTCACTGTTACTTGTTGTTAGAACAGTAACAGAAGATGTTACTTCAGGTACTGATACTAGACTTTCACCACTTTTGACAACTTTTGATGCTTTCTTAGTTCTCTCATCAATTTTATCATCTTCTGAAGAGTATTCCTCACACTCCGATTCTGGGTCACTACTTTCGCTATCCTCAAGGGTGCTTGGACGGTAACTGTCTTCCGATGCATCGTCATCTGTGTTATCAAAGAGAGTAGAATTTACCTGCGCTACTTGCACTGGAACTGGAAATCTGCTGGGGGCTACCAAGCTAGGAAAGTTGTAACGGGCATGACAACTGCCTGTTCCACCATTAGAATAATCTGAACTAGGAACCACTTCCTCAATGGGCTCTGCATCAGAAATAGCATCTGTTCCCTTGGGCTTTTTAGAGAACACTTCTGATGTACATGGACCCGGTATTTTTTGACAAACATTTTGGGTGTTCATATTATCGTCTGATAGATCAGACTGTTCTATATCTGCATCAGAGTGACCACTACATTTGGCACCTTCAGTATAATGGGATGTAACAGCATCCATTTCTTCAGGCTGCATTCTCACAGCGTCTGCATGACAACTGCTTTCTCCTTCATTAGAATCATCTGAATGAGAGATCCCTTCTTTCATGGGCTCTGCACCAGCAATGGGGTCCATTCCCTTGGGTTTTCCAGAGAATTCTGCTGATGCACAGTGGTCCAGTACTTTTTGAGAATCATGTTTGGTCATCTCATCATTTGATGAAACAGAATGTTCTTCTTCTACATCAGAGAAACCACTACACTTATCACTCTCAGTATGAAAATGCAGAACATCAGTTTTTTCCCTAGGAGTCGTAATTGAACCAAGGATCACCGGAACATTTGGGGCATGTGTAGAAGTAACAAAATCTTTGTGAATCTGAGCTTCATATCGAACAAAAACATTGTCATCATCTGAGGGCTCAAAAGGATTATAGTCAGAGTCAGGATAGGTATAAGTTTTGGATTCAAATTTTGAACTTGTCATCTGACAACCTGGCATATCAGCTGTTCCATTTTGCTTTTTAGGGTTCTCTGCATGTGCAAAATTGTGGGTTTCGGATGAGGGACTTCCTTTGCAAGAATCATGTTCGGTGTTCATATCATCATCTGAGAAATCAGAATGTTCTTCATCTGCAGAGTAACCACTGGACTTGGCACCTTCAGTATGATGGAATGGAATGGTTTCCACTTCTTTGAGTTGCATAGTCACAGTTTGTGCATGAGAACCACATGCTGCATCATTAGAATCATCATCTATATCAGAGACTGCTTCCTGAATTGGTTCTGCATCAGGAATGGGGTCTGTTTCATTGGGTTTTGCACAGAAGGATTTGGCATGGGAAACCAGTATTTTGGAGGAATCAAAGCAAGTAGGTTTGGATTTAGATTTTGAGCTTGCCATTTGATAACCTGGAGCATCACCTGTTCCTTTTTGCTTGCAAGGCTTCTCTGCATGGACAAAATCATTGTGGATATGGGATGAGAAACTGGTGATAAAATTGTCATCATTCGATACCTCTACAGGAGCCTGTACCTGGGTAAAATAAGAAGTGATACAGTACTGTTNNCAAATTGTGAGCTTTCAATTAATTTAAAAAGGGCTAGTATTCCAAGAAAATACATTTCACTCACCAACCCCTAACCCTCCAAAGAAAAAAAAAAGATTCCAAGATACTGTACACTATAACAGTATACCTGTTGTTCATGTTTTCATATTTATTTGACTCTCATATGTGTCTTAACGCACCACATGATTTTGGTAACTAAGAGAGAACAATGGCACATACTGCATCTCTTAACATTTAACTCCAAAATGTTGATTGCACTATGATAAAAATAATCCAAGATAGAACAATATATACTTCTGTATCAAACAAACAGTCCTACAGTACCAATGCAAGTGTTATAGTCATGTACTTTAATGACATACTGTGCAAAAATGGGTCGTGCAATTTAACACTTAGTGCAAGAAATCATTATCTTATACTGTATAGAGGACGTACACCACTGTACATACTGTAAAGCAAAAGATACTACACAGAACAGTACCTTGGCAAACATACAGCACCTATAATTACCAACAAATTAAACTTTATGAGCAAATAAAAAAATATTACAGAGGACATGTCATACAGTACAGTACTGTACATACAGTAGGCAAGAGTGAATATAATGCACTTGACACAGTTTACAGAGGTGGTGCATAAAACTCTGATTCCAACATGCTTCCTCCAAATCCCCACAGTGTATATCCAATTCTTTCTTCCAGTATATACTGTAATTCAGGCTAGGAACATACACTACAGTACTGTATTCCTGCTGTCCTATTGCATTTTAGGGCAACCTGTTTTTGAAGCATGATCATGGGTGGTTCTTGCAGTTATGCTACATTTGTGGGTGCGTACATAGAAGCAAGGGCATTTCAGTGGCATGCAGGATGACATGTGTGCATACTATACTGTCACTGTATCAATTAAACTTTGGAAAGCAGATGACGATTACCCATTTGTGCATTTTCCAGTAGAGTACTGTAAGTGTGTAATATATCCATTTTTGGTGTGCTGATCATCAGACAGGGGGCCCTAAAGAACTCAGGCACCCCAATTTTGGTCCTCTTTCAAATTATAAATGTTGCTGCATTGATGTATTCAATTGGCCATCTAGCTTTGAACAACTGCACACAACACTAATATTAAACTGTGAAATTTAACTTTGTGCAACATGGTAACCTGACATGGTTAACCTGACATGAGATAAAATGTGCAGTACCAATTATCAACCCATCACTGATGTGTTACCTTCTTTATAACTGACATATACCAGGGTCACAATTAATAATATGTCAAAGAAGTCCAAAGGACGTAACAAACTTAACAACATAGAGAAAACATCAGTGCCATACCAGCTACTGTACAATGCACCCATCCTGCATGCNNTAACTTGCTTTAAATTAAGTGGAAGTATAAATTGACATCCGAAAACTAACCTGGTTTGGTTATTTATAAATGACATACCTGCCTCATCACAACAATGCACTCCCATCTACAGTGCCAATTAGAATACTGGTAACCAAGCTTTAACACCATCCCTGGTGCCATCCAGCATAATTTGTTGTGATGAGACAGGTAAGGGAGAAGTGAAGTAAATTAAAAGCACTACAGCTGCTTCACAAGACTAAATGATATCCATGGGCATAACATACTAAAGGGTTTCAACTAGTAGGCCTACAGTTGTATGCAAATATTGTAAGAACCATCAACCTTAGCAGCAATGCATGTGTTCATTTTTTGCAGTTGGTACAGTATATTCTAAAGTGACATTATGACATGCAGTACAATAACAGGGCCAACAAATTACCACCATGTCCAAGAATATTTCACCTTACAGAGGACATACAGTACTGCACCATACAGTGCAGTAAGCACTTTTGGTGCCCCACTGAAACATACTGTATTGTACTGTGCTGTACAGTAAGTGTGAAATTTTATTGGTGCAATAATCAACACATGCAGGGTGCCCTGAGGAACTGGGGCACCCAATTTCTTCTTTTAAGTTATGCTGCTGTGTTTAGGTCATGTACAGTACTGTACGGTGTGAGGGACATATGGACACA
Organism: Stichopus horrens; assembly: GCA_009801055.1. Classification (NCBI taxonomy): domain Eukaryota; kingdom Metazoa; phylum Echinodermata; class Holothuroidea; order Aspidochirotida; family Stichopodidae; genus Stichopus; species Stichopus horrens. Next base: position 1,585 of record VJOZ01002940.1, on the reverse strand, counting down.
GACAAACTGTAAGCTCTTAATGTACTACAGTATATAGGGCTTAAAATAACATGCAAAGAAAATATATGAGTGTAAAAAAGTGTGTATAAGTACAACCAGTAAATCATGTATTCATATTGACTTAAACTTGAACTTTGTGCAAATGCTGTACATATATACTGTAGGCAAGGATATTTCAACAAGTGTGGTATGCAAGAGAGGACTGTGACAACTCCACACAACACTTTACATGTTGACTTCGTTAACTTTGTGAATGTAGGTCCACAAAGGGATATTCAAATACTGCATCCAACAATATTGGTAGTACAAGACAGGACAACTACTGTACACTGTGAAAATTTTGTGCAATATGTTGACCTGCCCCAAGATAAAATAGCACCACTGGACCATATTCATCCAAGTACAATTAATGCATGTGTTGATATTATGTATTCTCTATTGAAATATCAACAAGGACAGCAACAAATAAACTCTGTCTCTAAAATCAATATCTTACAGAGGACATGTCATACAGTACACTGACTAGGACTTTTTTGGTGTCCTCAGTCAACATTTGCAGGTGCTCATTGCATTCATCTTATTTCACATTTTCATGTTCCTTTCTCTTGTCATGGTCACTGACTCAGTACCTTATAGTTTATGTGCTCATTTAGGCATGTCACAGTATGTTATGCAATTTATTGATCTTGGTTCACTAGCATTAGACGGTTGCTGCATGCTTGCACTCAGTACCTACAGTGTACTGTATACCCCCTTTTAACTTTAATTGCTGTGTGAATGTCCTCAATTGGCCATACAATATTATCTTTTCATTGTAAAGGAATATGTAGACAATCTGTAAGCTTTCAATCAATGTACACTGTACAAAGGGATCAAAATAACATACAAAGAAAACATGTAAACCCCCCACAATCTTCCAAAGATACAGTGTACAGTACCTGTATATATTATTACTGTACGTTTTCATGTTTATTTACATGTAACTTGGTTAACATTGTGCTTATGTACCCATTGGGGTATTCCAATTTTGGTACAGTATGTGTGATAGGACAATTCAGTGCACACATTTTATAGTATGTTCTATAGCAACAACCGATACAATACAGTAACAGGTTCAACAAATTAACACTCTGTCCAAGAATACATTACTGTCTCATATATA
>VJOZ01002934.1:9875-21559 GCA_009801055.1 Stichopus horrens | reverse complement strand
CACCACCTAGGAAACATTATGTCCAAGTTTCAAACAAATCCATGAAAGCCTGGGGAGGAGAAGCATGCTGGTATGAGCTAACAACAAAAAACTGGGGATGGACGGCTGAACACTATGTTCAACGTAACATAGCGATGAAGAACATGATACCTTTTAAGGTAAATATTCAAGTAAACATGAACATGCCATATGCACATGTCATGAAGCAGATTGCACTTTTCAGGTGAAAATGACATATTTTTAAATAGTAGTGAAAGTTAAGATATTTGGAGAAGGCCTGATAGATATTCGTTCTTCATTCGAACAATATCCTGCAGTGCTCAGTGTTGATGAAGACAAGTGGACTACCCTAAAATGAACAATTCCAGCTAAACTAACCACTACATGACCTTTTCCTCAAAATTGCTAAATACCTGACATGAACCACTGTTTTATACTGACCACATTCTGCATGAAGAAACAGTTTAATCACTGAATCCAAAATGACTGCAATGTGCCAAAATGACCCTACTTAACTCTAGTTAAAAGTTTACATAAAGTTTTGCCTCCTTCAAAATCCTCCTCATGAAATTGGTGAAAATGAGTTTACTTGCATCATCCTGCAAAGTACTATTTTCTTTGATCTGACAAGCATTTTTATCAATTTTATATACACTGTATAAACCAATGGTAGCTGTAGAGGTTATTTTAAGTAACTAATTTTTGCCTCTTTTAGAATCCTTTTGAGTAAAATCTCTTGATGGAAAGGGATCTGCGAAGTTCCATTTCCTACCATCGGTATTTCTTTTGTAAAACATTTTCTTGTACGCTATGCAACAACCATTGGTGGCACACTGCTCTGATTGTGTCAAAAGTGTTATCTTAGATAACCCTGTATACATCGACCCGTGTCCCCTTTAAAAGTCCTACTTGTTACTTTGAAAATTGACCCACCAAGTGCTGTTTTCTGCAATCTGGCAAATGTTTTTGTCAAAAGCTCTCATGTATGCAGTGAGCCATAAGATGGTGGTATTAAATAGTTGCCAAAGGTATTACTTTAATCAGGTAACTTTTGACCAGTATAAAATCTTGAATGATATTTGTTATGTTCCTGTGAAGGATCACATCCCTAGTCTATTAGTCCCCGTTGTGGTCTGTATGCTCCTTCACCTAGTCCATCCTTCACCGCTGTGTCCCCCTTCCCTATCAAATGATCCTGCCTACATCAGTGTTCTTGGTGGATGTTGTATGGTTGTTTTTATAGCTGAGGAGACTTGTATCACAAGTGTAATATGATAATAAAGTAAACATGACCATGAACAAGGATGTGATAAAATGTAACAAATGGGCAGAAAAAATTCCACTGTTTCCCATTTCATAGTTCAATGGACTTTGTTTGCATGTTGATTCCACTGGAAACCAGTCGATCTACAAGATGGCTCCTTGATGGAAAATGTCTCATTTCACACATTTGCACTTTATATGAAGACTGGTGGTTATGTTTATTTACTTCATAGTGTTCTCCAAACCCCTGCAAGCTACTCTGCAGAAAATTCAGACATAACAGCTTTCACTGTCTCATGGTATCTTCTTTTGGGAAAACCTAGTAGGTATCCCATGCAGTGGGATATATTGACAAAGATGTCAGGAGTTACAACAGCTTTAGTTGCTAAAGGATAGAGGAGCTGAGATAGAATGAAGAAAATTCTGCCTAAATCGTGAATGAGCTTTAATCAACTTAGCTTCAGGCCAAGAGCTCATGTTCACATCGAGAAAATTTGTCATGCATTTCATGAAGGTCTAAACATCAAAGGTACAGCAGTATCCTAAATGTCATATTCAACCTAATTGCTGATAGAGACCCCTGAGACTGTACTTCCACAGTGGCAAATTGAACAGGAAGCCACACTTCAGTGTAGGTTTATCAGTAACCATTTTGATAACCATTGCAAAACCATTTTTAAGTTTTTTCGATTTGATGAAACCATCCTGCACATGTATAGCCTCACCACAGTATTACAGAATTCGACTGACAGTTGCACTTTACTGCCAATGAAACACAATCTGAACCTACAAAATTTTGGAGATAACGTGAAAGTCAGAATTTAGACGAACTATCATAATTGCAAATTATTCTTCAGTACCACCAGCACAGTCATCATCATAATCATCATCACAATCTCAATTAATTTGGTTTTTAATAAGGATTAAACATTTGGGTGGAGGTTGTTTCATTCAATTTATTTTTAAAATTCACATTATGTCCATTATTAATAGAGAACACTCCTTTTATGCAGTATCTGTTGGGATATTTATTACACTGTGCACAGCTGTAAGGAGTTGATGCTTATCTCCTGTTTCAAAATGCAAACAGCTAGGTTTGTCTCAAAATGGAACATGTGATACTTTATGCTAGGGCTCAAAATAGCCAACAACACCAACGGCCATTGCTATCGTGCCCTTTCTGATGGGCATGGTGCCCCTCAGTAAATGTCCTATGAAATAACACAGATCTATAGCAAATTGCTTATTTTGGTTGTGTCTTTCTTCAAGATTATTTTGAGACCTGTTATTGGTACCATGTTAACATCAGTTGAAACTGAGCTCGAAATAAATGCATTATACATGCCTCACAAATTTGCTCTAAAGACTTTTCATTGGATGTTATGGCTATTCTTCTTGCACTTAATGAGGTGTTGGTTCTGGGTAAACCTAAATTTACAATATTACTGTTCGTTACTGCCGTCAAGCCACCTTCATAAAAAAAAAAAACTTTGGCACTTACACACGACATTCTACAAGTCAACCTTTTCAAAAGTTGGTCTTGATGATCTGAGATTTATTTACAAAACACTTTTGTTACACTAATATTAAAAAATGCCTACCCCTGTTGGTTGCCCTTGGAGGTAATGTACGGCAGCAGCTCTGTAGATTCTTGGCAGATACCATACAAGTCTGGAATGGACTATTCTGCTCCTCAGTGTCATCTCCTCCACTGGTTCAGGCTCCCTTGGTGTCAAAGGTTGTGGTGGAAACTGGAAAACATCTGAGTACCCCTTTGCACCTGAATTAGCAGGCTGATTAGTGACCATTGTCTGCAAGACAGAAAGATGGTTGTAAAGTCAGTTGATGTGAAAGACAATATATGAGCTAATGAAGGACATTTGAATGTATGAAATGTGGCACTGACCTTGCACAGATGAATCTAAACTATCTATCAACAACATACATAAACAAAAAATGAAAATGCAAGTGGTGAAAATCAGAAATACAGAAATTGGCCACAAGAGGTTTTTCATTCACATTTACTATAAGTCTTGCACCCTCACGCTCTTAAGACGATCAATACGAAATTTGTTAACAAGAGATAAACATTGCACCTTAAAAGGAAGATGTACATAAATAATCCACAATGCTTGTTGGAAAACATCAGTTCAGGATCTACTGGTTAGCTCTAGAGAGAGTTATGTCACCGTCACTTATTTTTGACAGAGTAATGCTGAGCAGATTGAGCTCATAGAGGTGTGGGTGGTCAATGACGTAATTTTGAGCAAAAGACTCTTCAACAAACTTTGCTTTTCTTCTGTAATCTTGTTTGTGTAGCAATCTTTGAAAATTATCATTTTGAACTACCTCCTGTGTTGTCCATGTACTCTCTGAAGTGAAAGTTACAAATTAAATGTTATTTTACTACAGGAATGCTCTAAGTGATCAATACATTGTTGACAAAAACGAGGAGTTTTATAATTCCTGCAGATGACATTACTCATGTTTTGACTGTTTAATGTATGTATTTATAAAACATAGAAATATTGCAGTAAGTATGCAGTTTTAAACTAGTAGTGCAAAAAGTCACAGTATTTTTAACAAATAATCACTTTTGGTCAGCAGAAAATCCTGTCAAAGAGAATCGTGACTCAGAAGACTTTTGACCTATCTCTGTATTCTATCAGTGACCACGCTTGTGTGACAGAGCGATGATAAATACCGTTGACTTTAATCGAGGTTAACCTCTCTCTTTGCAGTGTTGAAATTTTAGAATTATTAGCTGCACTGAAATGCAAAATGTGGTAATACATGAAAAATGGAGTTGTCCTATTAACATTTATATTGTAGATAAAGATAATTCAATTGTCCTGGATCCTGTATCAGGAACACACTGCTGATTACAAATGCAACTACGTTCTCAGTAATAAACGTTCCAATTAGCAGCTGAAAGTTCCAAAGGATTTGATGAACCATGTAAACCATACAATGTAGATTCTGGTTGCCTGTGAGATTCTGGACAAACGACAATAAATTCCTTAATGCAAAACACATTCCGCATGCTCAATGTAAGTTTAGCTCTTGCAGACATTTCCATCATCCAGATAATAATCTTCAAACATGTGACAAAGCATCACTAAAAGTCACTGAAGCAATAAAAGGTATATTCAACATTAAATTTGATTGAACTATTTTGTACAAAAGTGAAAGGGCTACTTGAGAAATCTGTCACAGAGTTAATAGTTACAGTTGATTCACTCTCAAGTCGGCTCAAATAATACAAAATGTGAATAATCACTTTTAAAACTACATTTGTTAGTTTTCACAACCACAACAAAGTCATTTCTTTTTCTTTGAAAAGTGAGACTCACATGACAGAAACTGCTCCACAAAAAAAAGAAAAAAAGAATGATTTCAAACCCTATACAAATAACTACGTCAAGATGAAAAAGAATCACTACTTTGCAGTTTGTTTGTTTTGCTTTTGGTTTTGTTAGACAGCTGTGACTTACATCCAGCAATTAATCAAAACATCATCAAGACATTACCCACACATAACTGCTTCTGAACACAGTTTTTTATGTTAGAAGAGACAGCTAAGTCAAACAGGAACATCAGTCATTCTAAATTGTACTGTTCCAAAATCCCGAAACCACATGAATCATAGTAGAAGCATTGTTCTAGTGGCCAAAGGTGTCCATCAAGAAACATAAATGCTATTGTGACATTAATCACTCAGTACTAAAAATCCAAAGAGAGAAGTTCTACGACAAACTTGACAGATACGCAGGTTGATGAGCTGGGATGTATTCATCGACATTGCAAGGCAGCTTGGAACATTAGCAACTACAGATGCAAACTTGAGGATGTGGTATGAACTACAGATAATGCATGCAACAAGTCCAATTGTAGCAGTCTCCATCAACAAGTTTATCAAACAAGCACATGCCTGAAGTATTACAACAAGGAAATGCTGTGGGCCAAAACAGACAGTACAATGAACAACAATCCGGAAATATTCCTGCATCCCTTAAGATGTGACTTCAGAGCCAATTTGAATAGATACATAAGCTCTTTAGGAACTGATAATGCTTCCTGGATAAAGACGACAACAGGAGGAATCGGTGATAGTAAACAAGGAAAATGTTCCTCCAAAATCTAAGTGCCACTCTCCCTTCCAATAACCTTTCCTCCCCATTCTACAGAATAGGCATTTCAACATCCTGGTTTGATGGCAGACTTTCAAATTCTATTTGACATCAGAGTGTCCTGTTAATGTTTCTCTACTATCATCTATCACGACGATGAGAATGTCACATCGACAGGGACGGTGTTCAGTACCTACCCCTTCCAGTTACACATACATGATTATCAACTCTGATACCAACATGTTAAGATGCTTCGCAATCATCCAGCCCACCAACCGCTTATTAATTAAGGTGTTGACAGTCATCCATCTGGTACAAGAAATGAGATGCTCCACTGATCAACAAGAGCAAACAAGAGCTCATTGTAGTCTCTACCCAAATAATGCTCGCCATGATGGAACTAACTAAATGATGTTAACATTTACCCTGGATTGAGAGATAGAGTCATGCATCTATCAGACTTTGAGTCTGGCTGTTTATTATCAAACAAGCACACCGAGATGCTCATATTGCATGTCATCAGAACAAAAACAAAAAGGAAAAGATACATGCTGCTGAAGCAGGTCACTTCATAATGCTGTCAATCATCAAACTGACAGATACAAGGGTTGATAAAACATCAGTGATGTAGGCCAATGGGTAATTTCCCTTCAAGTGGACATGACTAGATATTGTAGTACTTGCATGCATGAGTTTGTAAGACTGAGCGAGAGAAAACAGTGACCTATCCATTCCACTACTGCTTCTAACACCATTGTGATTATTGTATTATTCCTATGACATCCAATCTGGCATCACCTTGTTTTCCTTGAGCATACACAGTCACTTGCAGAACCATTTGGGAGATTCCCTTTAATGCTCCCTAATGACAAGCAAAAGGTGGGGGAGGGGTCATCCTTTTTATTGTATAATCAAAATTTTTTATCAAAGTAGATTACCCTTGCTGAGAAATAGGATCATCTGCTGGTATGGCTGCTTGCAAATTTATAAACTGAAGTGGTCTGACCAGGTATGTGAGTGAAAGACTGGCTGATAAAAATGACTAATAACTGGAACAACTTTCATGTTTTGCACTGTAACATAATCAAGATGAAGTATGAACTACAATGTTGAACTACCGACTGTGCTGTTTTGTTGAACTGACTTCCATAATTCTAATGTATTCCCAATCTAAATGAGCCTAAGAAAGAATGAAGGTTTAAGTATTCTACCTTATGGCCAGATGTAAAATTGCAGGATCTTTCAGTGCATTTTCAAGATAATCAATACCAGGTGCTGATAACTAACAAGGTCCATTGGCAACGCTCAAAAGCCCTCAGTGAGAAGATTCATCAATTGAAACCACCTTTGACCCCTTTTCTTTACGCTTTTGCCTCCTCACTGGCCACCCATTTATGATTACTGTATCATTCCTCTTTAATTCTGGTATGTTTAAGAGTATAGATCCTGGTGTCCTTTTTATAATTCCCCTACCTGTCTGTCATACACATCCATTTATTGCTGGTATGTTACGACACGTTATCTATTCTTTTACCACACTTTCTCTCATCACAAGTTTTCATCGATGGCATTACATCATTTTACAGTATACCATTTCTTTGTTAATATATTGCACCTTACTTTCTACCTTTTACACAAATCAGATAAAAATCTCATCATTTTGTCTTTTTGTTTTTCTTAAACTTGGCTTGTGTTGGGTTCCACACCGAGGACAAAAGTACAATATAAAGAGGTCATTTGCTCAAACCTCGCACCCAGTTTCCTTACACTTCTTCTCACAAACTGTTTTAACGTTGCTTTCATATAGGCTGAATCACCCTGCATTTTGACAAATCTGACTGACCCAGGGAATTAGGTCATGATAAACTAACCTCTTTTCCTGGTAGACTGTCATAACCAGGCAATGTTCCACGCTGCTGCAAGGAACGAGGTTGACGATGCATTGCACTGAAATGAAGAGGGATAAACTGACAGATGAAAACATGCTTTTGGAGTAAACATGCAAATATTAGATGCCTACCAAGATTTTTCCCTAGCTAAGATAGAAGGTGAGATGATTAAATGTGGTAATTTAATTAGGAAATTACTTCGCCTTGCCTTTATTACCCCCCTCAAAGTACAAAATTTCAATCGACCCTCTGTCCCCCTCTCCAACAACAACACTGGAAGAAATTAAATGAATTTTTTTTTTTTTTAAGCAGAAACCACACTTTTGTTAGGTGCTTGTCACAAGTGTGTTCACACAAATTGCAAATACAGGACGACAGTAGTGCTTGAAAAGCATACCCAGGTACAAATGGTGTCCGACCAACAAAGACAGGAACCAGCTCTGAAATTGCTACCCGTATCCAAAGTTTCATCAATGTACATTGTACAGGTGACAAAATTCAACATGTGTGCCTGAGAACATTTCAGTGTCATGCCTGTAAGACACATATTAGTATGACTTCACAACAAACTCATAGCCTGACAAAGGTATCCGGTACCCAACCTGATCAACATGGACTATGGGTGGCCAGGTCCCAATTCTGGGCATGGTGCTAACAAGAGAAGATACATAATATGATACTCTTGAATAAATTTCACAGAAAGTTCATTTTCTCAGTTTTTGGCTCAGAGGTAAGATGGCCACAGTAGTCTCAGGCAGGAAACACAAGTTGCTCATCTTGTTTACTCAGCGGTTTAACACTCACTCCCGGAGGACCTCCCAATGTTGGTCACTTGTGGCATGTCATTGCCATTATCATTCCCCTGACTGATATTTCAAAATGCCCACAAGGAATGATGTGATTTGTGTCAACTTCTCCAGTCTTCAAATTGACTTGGGGAACGATGGCACAAAGTGTCAAACAACTCAAGCTTTCCAACATCAATCCAAGGGAGAATCATCCTTCATCTCCAATGGGGTGAATATATGACAGTCTCACCTCATAATACAAACACAACCAAAACTGACCACAATATTCCTTGAATAGCCATCTACAATGAGTGGCACCGTTGTTTATTGTGCCGTGGGGCATTGTTGACATCAGGAGCTGACAACTTCCTTAATTTACCCTTTGTTGGTGCCGTTGCTACATTAACTGAAACACTCAATTACATGCCGTTAAGGAGTTATTCAGTAACCGGTCGTCACTCGTAAAATGTACACTTTGCTTAGACTTAACGTCTGGACAGGACACTTCACAGGAGATGCTGAACTAACAGAAATAACAGCATGCCCTTAAAGATCAGGAAGCAAAACATACATTGTTACATGTCAGTTAACTCATTAGCCTAACATAACAACACAATGCTTTGTATTCTTTCGCGAAAAAAAGTGAAATTAATGTGTGATCAAATCATAACAGTCCAACAATGGACACATCCGGTGCTTTGTGTAGTATGCCAAATAATTTTACGTAAAGTTTGAATTTTAAATAAGGATTTCCAGTTTCTATATTGTCATCGAACATACTCACTTTGGCCTAAATTGTAAAACATGCACTAAAACAACACAGTCCAGAAAACAGAAAAACATCAACATACTTGTTTGTTTGTTTTGCAAAGGAAGTGTAAACTTCCATTTGATGAACCTCAGAGATTTAAGTTATGAGGAGACATGGTTTTCTTTTGAGCTATTCATTTTGTTCTTTTGACTGACTGTTATTGACATCACTGCCACTTTACTCCACTTTACTTTGTTTTCATATGAAAATATTTGGACATCTTCTGTTGGAAATACTAACAGTGCCCTATAAATGTGAATAATTTTGGCTGTTAAGATGTTTCACTTATTTTGTACATGGTTAATGGCTGCCATCTCCATCCAACTCAGATGTTCTACACTTTTGGCAGGCTTTCAAATTACAACATATACAAAATGTAACAACTTAAAAGAAGAACAACTGAAAGTGAAAAGTTAAAAATGACATGCTGTATTTGTATGCAAAACAATCAGCTGATCATTCAGTTCACTGCAGTGATTTTAACGTGTGTCATTTGGCTTTGGCAAGACACACAAATCATACATACTTACCCACATAAGAGATCTGCTGTTTGAACTTGGAGATTTGACCCAAGGTCAAGAGGAGACATTGGTGCAAATTCAAATGCATGACTGCTGCTGAGATCTTCACGCATGAAATCAAGCTGACTGGTCAAGGAACTAAGGGTCTGTCCGGTATGAAAAAAGGCAGCAAATTACTTTTACAGCAAAGAGCAAGTGTACACAGCAAGTAAATGCAAGTGTGAATTGGCTCATAATAACAATGCATGTTACCTTCACATTTTAAAGGGGAGGTAGAATCATCGGCAAGTATTATTTTTTTTTTCATCTGTAGGATGTTGAGCAGAAGTAAACATACATTAGCATATGCACACACAGAACTGTCCACTACCTGTACAGATCAAAATCTCCAACTAGCTATTCGTTCCTTGGAGAATTAACAATCGAACACAGCTGAACAGACTTTTCTACAGACATGCTGCTTCTCAGAGAATTAGCACACATACTCTTGGGGACAATTTGGAAGATTTCAAACATATCCCACACATTGTGAAATTTAATATACATCACAGTCTACTTTATAAAATTACTGTTAACATGAATAGTTCACATATACATAGAAGCAAATCATACTGTATCACAACATCGTTTCAGTCATAAGTCAGGCACAATACACATCTGCCACAGTTTAATAAACTACACTGTGGATTTGTGCACCAGTTTCAATGAGTCTGCGGAGCTCCATTTTGATTTTGTTGACAAAATTTGGTCTTTGTTACCATATGACCGAAAATTATGTACAAATTAAGTTCCAGTCTCTATTTCTCTCTGCAGATGTGTCCGAGTGTCTACACATTTGAATCAGCACATGCAGAGGTTTCCTAAGGTTTCAATTCTGCTATTGTGTTAAATGCAAAACAACATCCTGCCCATTGTGATACACAGTGACAATAAACAATATCAAATCATATTAATCAAAACTGTTCTATGGCAACAGAGCATCAACAATACTGACTTGATGCCAACTGTGAAGACATTAGCATCACAAACCAGTTGTTAAGAAATGAAATATATATTTGAACAAAAAAGCTTTTGCAAACAATAATGCAAACAGCACTTACAAAGTTTATGAAGGATATTTCCTTATTGTGATTTCATGATATTTCATATCTTTATGACGATGGTGATAACACCTAGGTATGCCTGTGTTTTGAAGGTGATACCATAACACCATACTGGCACAATGACACTATAGGAATCAGTACACAAAATGGGCTTTCTGATGAGATGCATAATTTCAGCAAAACTGTCTCTAGCCGTAAAAAGGTAGGAGGGCATGACCTACTGTATACTTGGATTGAGAGCAGAGCATAACTGGTCATTACAGAACTGTATAAACCAAGTAAGGAAATGGCTGTGGTAACTTTATACTTACACACCTTTCACAATTCATATTATTTTAGGGTTATTGATGCACAGTTACCATGACAGGCTAAATACATATGATCAGGGGTGTGCCTATTTCATGACTCTGAGTGTTGGGTGATTTTGACACATCCAATTAAGGCAATCCAACTTCAAATTAATTTCAGTTGAAAAAACTGAAAGCACTGGTGGATATTTTTGGTTATTTTGGGACAAAGGTCAGATGAAATAAGCAAGCACCAGGTACAGTACTAACATCATGCCCCACCCCCAGACATGGGCACATTCCTGATGATGGCATAAAATGTTTTCATTCACACATATGGCTATGTTCGTCTCCACATGCATTGTATCACAAATAAGTCTGTTACGTATACATTCAAAAGAAAGATAACATGCTGCATTGCTGTAAACTTGTAACTATACAAACAACTATAATAATAAACATTTGCAAGAGCAATTCCAAGTGAACCTACTGAGTGCCTACATGACTTGACATAAGCAATATGGCAATGTCACAAAATTGCGATCATCAGGAAGAACTACATCTCATGCAGTTACCCATAACTTACATTCCTACAACTTGGAATATCGTCCTGTAACCTTTTTGTCTTTTATTTCTAGCATTGCCAACCCCTTCAGACTTTCTTAATGGGCCATGGACTCTAAAACTATTGCTCTACATTGATGTTTGAACACAATATGGTAAAGATGTTGTGATGATGTGAATGGCCTTACAAGGTCATTGCAATGAACGCAGTGTACTATATGGTACAATATGAGAGCACGGTACATGGCAGTCTCTAACAGGGAGATACCATACATAAGTACATGGTGGATAGGTTTCAATTGCAGTGATCCTATCAATAATATCCTAT
>VJOZ01002904.1:0-10346 GCA_009801055.1 Stichopus horrens | reverse complement strand
TATTAATATCAATTAATTGAGATATTAAAATGGTTAGCATTTAATAAAGAATAAGTCAGTTTCACAGGGGACTTACAGCTGTTTGTTTACATTGAACTTCCAGTAACGTAAAGACTTTTCACACTTTGTGCTCAAAACATAAAGACTGTTGTACTGGTGGATGCATTTAATTGCTAGGCTGGTCTCAGTCTGTTAAACACAAATGTTTACTTGTTTGCAGTGGCACGAGAAATATCAATTACACAGAAGCGATGATAAAAATCAACAAAACAGAAAAGATAAGAAAGTTCTTGCATTAGGCTTTCAAGCAAAAAATTCATTCAGTGTGTTATTGGGTGTTAAACTGTCAAGGGTACAGCAAAGCAGAGAATGCTGACTTACCACAAAAGCAGAGCCAATGCGCTCCTTCTATGAAAATGATTGCAGCAAAAAGAGTGAAAAATTGTAAAGAATAAAAGGTAGAAGAAACTTCTACACTACCCTAGTCAAGAGCCTATAAATAGGAGTAATATACATACAAAAACATATTTGTTTTGTCTTATGTTTTTGTCCCTTGAATAATTTTCTGTCATTTAAAGACTAGAAATAATGATAAATAGCAGTTGCTATTTTATGAGGATTTTAATGATAAATTTAATGTTATCCATCAAAATTAGGGAATCAAAAGCTATTTCTCCTCACCAAAATAACTTGGAGAAAACTTCAAAATAAAGATTTTATGATTATTGCGACATTTCTCCCAAGTTTTGCTTAACAATTTGGCCCTGCATAGTCTCTGACTGTTTAAAGACAACACTCTCCAAGTGACTGACGTTTACACAGACTGTGTTTCACACAAGATGGAGAGAAGCGGCAAGGAAAGTATGACACAAGCTGAAGCATGCAAAACACATCGTTGAGTGCCTTTCATTTACCCAAGCATGGCATACCTTTTGAACCATTTTCTGGCACCCGGCGTGGAAAGTAAGAAGCAAAAGAAATGACTGGTACAAGAGGTCGAAATGGGGTAACTGGCACTGCAGATGGAACTCAATTAATTGCCACATAACATAATTGCTTTTTCCATAACATAACACGCTTGTCTTTTGGGGTTTTTTATTTCCAAAATTGATTGTTTGAGGTTAACACAACCTGGTATAAAGGCTGTTTCATTAACAGAGGTTTTGGACACAAACTGTCTCCATTCCATCATCTCACTGTGTTACAACATTCTGTCTTCAACAGAGAATAATTAGGCAAAACCTGTCTCTGGGCAGCCTGGAGGTCTGACACAAGATAGAAGGATTAAACCTGGAAGAACACTGTCTCTTTAGACCTAAAGTTGAATGAAAGAAATGTAATTGGAGCAATGGTGTGCAAGTGTTTCTTCTTAAGCCCACCATTTGTAATGGTGTTTTCTTGTGGGGTTTTTCTTCTTTTTCTTTTGGTAGACCAGCTAGAAATAGTCAAACACGAAAATGGATCCTCCTAGATACAAAAGTTGGTCCAAGGTCATAAATAGGAAACTGCTGATTGGTTGAAACAGACTGAATGTAAATTGACCACACTTTTGTATACCATAACTGAGTAAAAATTTGAAGTTTATTTAAAATACTGCAAAGATGTGATATTAATCACATCAAATTGTAATCTGTTGACAGATGTCATGCACTATGAAGACCAAAGTCAATTTTTGTTGAGGTGAAACTGTGTTATTATGATACCTGCTGTCGAAGGACGCTCGATGCTGCAAGTTCTTGATTCCTTTTACTCTGTTGCACTTTTCTCATCATTGGGTCCTGCGCCTGAAAACCTGAATACCAAAAAGATGATTCTGTATGGTAAGAAGATACTGTTCATCCTTCCACCCACTGAAAAAAAACATGAGATGTTGACACACCTTCAAATGCTACAATACCTGGATATAACTATTGGGTGTTAAATTATCTTCAAATACCAGAAAAAAAGTTGTAATTTGATGACACCAGGCAGAGCTGGATCATTGGGAACTGGAAGACTGGACTTTTCAACGCACAATTGATGTACATTTTAGACTGATGAACAGTTTGAAAGATTCCTAAGACTTTTTTACTTTTGACTCACAATACAGCCATCTGGGTAGGGAAAAGGGATAAACATTGGCCTCAAACTCTGATAAGCAGTGCTCAAAGGCAGAAGGTGCTGTTTGATGAAAAAAAATTAAAACAAACCTTTATCATTATTTCTTCCATCTGATACCAACTTGGAAAACAACAACTACATCACATTTCCTTCGACAGATATTCTACCAATTCGAGCACTAATTACAACAAAAAAGAGACTGATTTAGTTTTTTATCATAGAACTAGGTCCTGTGATAAATATACAGAAGTTTTGAGCAAATAAACACAACAAAACTTTTATGCAAAGGCATTTCTTTGGGAAGTTGGCAATTGTTTTTTCTTTTTCACTTTATTTTTCAGACAAAAAGACCAAGGTACTGTAGTGAATAGAGCCTTTTTACCACTGTGAGATAAATAGCCAGTCTTTTGGTGCACTTTTGAAAATGCAAGAAGAGCAGCACATCCATGTATTGAATTCACAGGGTACAAATCTTACCTATGAGGCTGAACAGGTCACCCATCAAGTGAGATTTTATCTTCAAGTCAATTGGTGCATCACTGTAAACATGAAGAAGAATAAAGGAGTTACATAATCAGACAAAAGAGAGATACAGTTATCCATAAAATGCCTGTCAATGCATACAGTTTAGTATCAGAGAGTGACGGGATGCTTAGCAGGTACTTTACATTTACCAGAAATATTCAGTTTGAAATATTCACCTTCAAAAGTAGCATTAAATGTATCCAATAAATAATGATGCAATGCCCTCCATGAGTTCGACCCTACTTGTTTATTTTAACATTTTTTCCCATAAAATTCTCATTGCAACCTACACACGAGCACCATTACATGGTACGTCAAAACCAGAGTGTATCACTAGTCCTTCCTTCACGTATCTGAAGAGTTTGAAAGTCACCAAACTCGATGCTACCATGTTTTTATGTTGATCCATTGAATTATGTAGTAGTTCTTACGAGTGACAAAGCTGTTGTAATGGTAGGACTATTGTTTCCTTTTAACTGTATATTGACCAGATTATCATGACTAAGCTCCCAAAAATAAATGATGCATCGAACACATTTAACAAAAAAAAAACTTATGGTTTATAACACATTAAAAGTAATACCGTAGCACCACTTGCCAAAAGTCGCCATTCAACGATGCACACCAATTCTTCAAATCAATACAAACAAATGAAATCACTGACCTAGTCAGGGGATCAAGGATTTAGAGGGTTGCTTTCTTGACCATGTCCCCGAAGCTTATGTACCCACAAACATATATGGTTGTATCTGTATTTTCAACTGCATGGCGAAGCTTGCCAGTTGCATGTAAAGGCATAAGAGCAGTAGACCACATTTTCTTAGTAAAAAGATTCTGCTGATTATGTTGCAATCCCCTTTCTCTCCCCAGAGGAGTAATTAGGATCCCATCTTAAGATCTCGACTATAGGAATTACTTTTCTAGGCCTCCCTTGCCAAATCTGGGACCACAGTTTTAACAAACTATGGTGTAAGGATTCAGCTCTTTGCTCTCACGTTTTTGTTCTTCGTTAGGGAATTTGGGATTAAAACTAGAGATAAATGTCAAATAAGTGTCAATTTTAACTGATAGTTCAGACCGGATATTGCCTGTACATACCAGGCAAGAGATGGTGACAAGTTAACTTCAAGAATCCAAGGTTTTAGGTTGCTGTCAATGAGGATGTCAAATCCATACAATTCTGGAAAATAAAAATATGCCATGACATACTTTTCAAATGTGGTGAATTAGTAAGAGGTTTTTGAACAAGTCAAAGTAACACTTTCTGCTTGCTACAATCATAATAACTCTAGAAAGATGTGAATGTCACAAAAAAAAAGCCCAATTCACCAAATGCAACAAGAAAACAGCAAAAGAAGTAACATAAAAGATGCTTAAAAAATGTAATTTCTTCCCCTACTATATAACTAAATACCTATATCTAATTATATCATCACTATTCTCATGCAATGATAAAGATAAAGACACAAAGCAAGCTAACATAGATTGAGTTACAAATGAAGTTCACACCTTTGAATCTATTCAATGCAAGGTTACCAGATTCATTTGTAGTTCATGATCAGGTTAAAGCTATCATTTCATGTTCTGCCAGGCTTAATGTAATTAATATTGCAGTAAAATTCTCCACAAGTGTCAGTAAACAAAATATTTCCTCCAATCAGACCAAGTGAAATGGTCACTTGATACTCGTCTCGTGACGATAGCAACTTCTCACACGATGCTTTTTATTGCAATGTAAGATGTGATAGCTGATTACAATATGACTGGAATCATGACTGGTTTCCTTCACATGAAGATATCTGTACAGAAAGCTTCCAAGTCTTGTTTCAGAAAAACAACATTTAAGGAAGACACTTACAGACTAAATGTTAAAATACAACTTGACATATTTTTTTTTGTGGTAATTTTAGGGGTAAATGACTTCTTCAAATGTCTAGAGCAAGTTTTGTCAGTGTGTGACACTGAAGGATTATCAAGTCTTGCTTCAAAGATAAGGCCTATTCATGTGGAGAGCTTGAGCTGGATGGTGGGAACTTAATTGCTACAAGAACATTCAATATGGAATGAAAAGGAAAGAAGGGTTCTTACCAAAGCAATTTCCCCTGTGGGGCATAAACATTTTACAAGCAGTTGCAACGGGAAATTCTGCACATAAGACAACCTTGTTGACCACATCCTCTACTCTTGCTAACAGCACTGAAAAGTGAGAGTCAGAAAGTTTAATGATACACAACATAGTGTGGAATGTACCAATTAATATTCAACTAACCATAAAACAAAATGACCCAACTTACATTTGACATCTTTTCCTTGCTTTTTGAGATATCTTAATAAGGCACCAAGGCTCCACTTATTACCGTAATCTTCAACATCTGGATCATTGCACCTGAAATGCAGGAAAAAATGGGGAAGAAATGAAAACTCTGACATTCGCTGGTGAAATAATTGGAGTTCAATTGTCTCTGATGCTACATGAAGTTTGAAGGCATGATTTTGTGATGCAGTAGGGTAATACTGATAAGTCTTTTTGAAGTGGGAGCTCTTAATAATGAAATTGAGAGAGTTCCAGTAGTCCAGTTGCAGTCCAACATCTGACACTCATAAGATTTTTCAGAATGAAAAACTGTCAGATTTTGTTGACATTCCAACAGGTGGATGAATTTGAAAGTATGTTTCTCGATGAAGTCATATTAATTCCAAGTACTTGGGGTTCAGCATCTAAAATTACACTGATTGAAAAAAAAATGGCAATGCAAATAACAATCATACACTTCGAGTGGAAACGTACATAACTGAAGATTCTACAAATATCAGCTTTAAATCAGGAATCAGAGCTAACGGGAAGACCTGTCAGTGTCCATGAAATTGCTGTGACTACAGTCATATGTTACTTTTAATACCTGAATAAATTAAACTTATTTCTTCTTTTGGAAATATCACAAAAAAAGATAATGACAAAGCTTGCATCAAATCTTGGTAAATAATTAAACTAAAAGAAGAGATTGCCAAAATAAAGAATTTCCATGACATGTTTTATGAAATCCTACATTAACTTTTCAACTATAACAACAACAGTCAAAGCAATGCAAGGTGAAGAGAATGATGAATGTTGACATTACGAGTGAGAACACAATCAGATACTACAAGTGAGAAAGTTTTCAATGTAATTTCCTTAAAAATTCCAAGGACTTAACACAAATTCCCTGAATTCAAAAATTTTCCAGGCCTTAGAATAAATTTCCACCTTTTCATGCCTGTTTGAGGTTTGCCATCAAACTGTGAACGTGATTAAATGAATTCTGTGTGGTTTCTACAATAATTTGAATGTATGTGTGTACCTGATTGTCAGTAACATCAATGATGCTCACAGCACTGGGCAGCGTTTGCTTCCAGTGCATTGGCTGTTTAAAACGCTGATAAATTATGGAGAAGACTTAAACAGCAATTGCACTTTAATTTACATACCAACAAGCTGCTGAAAGAAAAGCCGTCAATGATGTTTCTTCATTGAATTCCTTTCCGATTATTCAATCTTGCCTGAGGGAACTGAATGTAACAGTTTCTACTGATGGATTAGTGAACAAAAGGCAGAAACTGCCCCAAAGAGAGTAAACCAGTCTGTCTTTTCAAGTTTTCTACACTGGCAGGACAAGATTTAACCGAAGGACATTTTGAAAAGATGTTCTGAGGGTCTGATTTGGGTACCATGAATAAATATGCTTGCAGCATAATGGAGTAAACCAATACAATTATGTTAATGTCTTCATAAATTTGATACCTGCTTTAAATTTTGTATAAACCTGCTGTTGTGTCAGCTGCTGTGCAAAGCTATATTAATGAATTACTGATGCAAAGTTTGGTAAGGCATTGAATACTAATGTAAAATGATTGTTTTCAACCAAACCGTAAGGCTCCACTATGTTCACCTAACGGAACAAGTCTGACAGCACAATTGTGAAATTTTTGGTTTTTGTCTTGGGACTTTGTCAGCTGTAGTTGGGGAATAATTGCTTGTAAAAATTTTGATTATCTACTTATTAAAGATGAACTAAGACTGGGAGATTTCTCAAAGCATTTTATTGGCAATTTGATGAACTACAACGAAACCTGACTTAACATAAACAGCACTGAGAGAAATGATCAACAAGGTTGTTGATTTTTATGATCTTTTTTAATAAAAATTATGATTTATATCATGATTTTAATTACCTTGCTTTAAATCAAACAACCCTGATCATCATGAAAGGTTATTTGATCAAGTTGAGATTACGTAGTATTGAAGAAAGACTCTTACCAAAGATAAGCCCTGATACAGATGACTTACTTGACATAATCATCACTTCTTTTGTTGAGACTGTAGTTTGTAAGGTGCATGCAGGTATTACGGATAGTCTTATTGCTGCTATTATACTGGACGGTAGCGAACCTGTGAGGAGTATTTAAATATTGGCGTGAGAAGGTATTGTTACGAAAAAAAAATGTAAAAGCAAAAAGTGATAAATTAGCATACTTATCCATGTTGAGATGAATGAATTCTGTGACTTAACTGATGATTATCAACCACCAAATGGTGAGAAATTGAATTCAATGGTGAAGTGTTTGCACC
The DNA here is from genome assembly GCA_009801055.1 of Stichopus horrens. Lineage (NCBI taxonomy): Eukaryota > Metazoa > Echinodermata > Holothuroidea > Aspidochirotida > Stichopodidae > Stichopus > Stichopus horrens. The sequence continues at coordinate 3,115 of VJOZ01002904.1, read as the reverse complement.
AAGAACAGGGTAGCCGACCAAATATGTCAAGACCTGATTCTGAGAAATTGCTGCCTGGATTAAAGTTTCACCCTTAACATGTATTGCACATAAGATAAAATTCAGCAAACTAGCCACTTAAGAACACTTCATTGTTGTGCTTGTACATAGGTAAGAGTATTAAAGCTAACTGGAGCTGTGTCAACATGAAAAACAAATGTCACACTGAGACTTCACAATGAACTCATAGTACAGCGGAAACTACATAAAATAAGAAATAACATAAATAAAAATAGGGTACTGAGGATCACGGTAAATATGCATGACCAGATGGGAAACAAAAACTTGAAATTGCTACACCCGGACTCAAGCAACCAAAAAACTCAGGATGAATTCTTTTAACCTTCTGACAGATGATGAAGTTTGTCATCAATTCAAAATATGTAACACTTACACAAACAAATGGCAAAACTCTGGTAACTTCAAACATAAGTGTCACCATATTTTTATGAGACATATTAATCTCAAAATATTAGTCATAAGTTGTGGTGAAGTTACCAAACTTTGAGTTGAGATATCATGTTTACAAAATGTCAATACTGACCCATGGCAAAAATCACCAAACTACATTGAGGTTTCTTCATACGTGACACAACATTCACACACCACATTAATGTTGAAAGCTCTGGAAATAAACTGATGGCACCATCAGTACATTGATTCCTTTCTAATTTTTTCCTCAATTCTATTCTCGTACCTTGCAAGCCCTTCCTCATAGAGGTATACCCTCAGAGGGTCATATGAAGTGACTGCAACATAGAGTCTCACATCAAATTTGAACCCTGAAATGGAAAAGATGAAACAAAGAGTCACTGTAACTAACTACCAGATGATTGATAGATGAGAAGGGTGCGAAGTCAGACTATTAAACGGTGATGAAGATCAGCAACTTTCTTTTACTTCTGGTACTCACATGTATATTAGTTCATCAATGGAAGTGTTCAAACTAGTACGCAGTCAAAGTTTAACTGAATTATTGTAATGGTAAGACACACCTCTTATATGATTCATTCATATATGATGAAAGGAACACATTACCTTTCCAGCTTGCTTGCATCATAGTAATATTTTAATCCCAGACTTGATAACTTTTGTAGCGAGAAAAAAAAACTACAGTCTCATTTTTAGGAAAAAAGAGCTGGAACATCACAACCTTTGTCTCCAAGTCTCATTTTTGAGAGGGCCCTGCGATTAATTGAACATGAGACATTCACAGTATTATTTGCTCTTCAGAAGAGCTGATACTGCCATTAATATGTACAAGAGTCAATCCAGTCTCAAATTTCACAACAGTCAATCCAGTTTCAAATTTCACAAGATTGTCTAGGGAAGCTATTGATATCTGATAACTGATTCAGACACAATTGCCACAATTGTGATAGACAGTACATGTTTAAATGGCACAATATTAGTAGTCTACTAAGCTGCACTACTTTTCCACAACTTCTGTCACTCTTGCAAAATTTTGAGATTTTCCAGGCCTGGAAAGTGGCAATAAAATTTCACAATTTTTACTCACTTTTCCAGGCTACAGGAAGACTGAATTACATTTATCAATGACACTATCCTACGCATAATAAAGCAAAACGCTTAATTTGCGTGGGGCTTATAAACTCACCGTCAACCAAGAGAGGATTTGAGATGTACCGAGACACAATAAACTGATCATCCATCGGCAAATTCTGTGGCTGCAATTCAAATGAGGTGGAAAAAAAAATGAAAAGTTTCCTTTGACCCAATGATTGCAAACCATTAATTCTAAGTAAAATCCTCCTTGGGAAATCAGCAAATGAGGAATCAAAAATTCACCGTTTGTGGATCACCCATCCACTGAACAAGCCAAGAAGAAACTTGACATCATAACGAGACTTAAAAAAGTTATTGGACTTTCTCTGATGAGGTCAAACGTTGTGAACAAAGAGTTACTTGCAAAAGGAAGACAGATGTCAAGTTCATGGTTTCCTCTGATGCAAGAAGCAGAAAGCAGTCAGTGAACTCATCTTGAAAATTCTCAAAATTAAATCAAAGTTTCTGACAGAGAACACAGTATACTTAATAGTGCGACTACTTGTAGCAAAGGCAAATAGTGTTTGTTTCATAAAGATTTCAATTTTCTGATGAACGGCGGCAAATTGATCTAAAGGCTGGACATCTTCTCTCTCATTCGAAGATGACATTCTTGTGAAAAGAGAATGCCATGAATTCTGAGTACGGTTGAAAACTGATGCAAAACGGGTCGCGCACAGTAGCAAATACATTACAGGAAGCAGTCGAGCGCTTGAGGGTCTGACATGGAGATTTCACAGGGCATCCCCTGTAACTCCATCTCCTGCGGTGTTCTACAAGTTGCTGTTACCTTTGTCTTGCTTCAACTGTAATAAGGCGACTACTTGATGGAATATGTCGTCATGAGGATGACTTGCTTTCAACCTTGACAGACTTGCAGACTTTTGTTGACTTAAAATACGACTGAAAATATTCTGGAGAGTAACAGCAACAAAACAAAGTGAAATGATCATTAAAAAAAAAACATAATGTGCATACTTGGATGGCTCTTGCCATTCAAACAACTACACTTGACTTACATGGTTTATGAGAAAGATGCCCCTGCCTCTTGAAGATGCCACTGGCTTTACAATCCATATACCTCTCTCTCTGTTGTGTGCAGCTACAAATAAGAAAAAAAAATTGTACTGAAATGAATGCATCTTAGCCACAAAATTCAAGAATTTACAGAAATGACATCAGGGTGCAGTGCTGCACTACTCCAGAGCACTACGATTCTTTGGTTGAGCAGATTATCTCTTGGTATTGACACAGTGAGCACCAGAATATCATTACACCAGCAGCACAATCAGAGAGAGTATCAATTTGTATGAATGTACGAGAATATTCCATAACTGTTACAGCACAGTTTCACATTTGGTTCCAGACTGAACAAAATTTAGAATCCATCTACATTTCCTTCGGTAACTTGAAAAAGACTACATCTCACAACTAGAGCACCAATGGTGCAGTAGCTCACACTGTCTTAAGTTTTGGATTGTGGGTAAACATTATAAAACCAAAAATTTTC